>SMJT01000124.1:313713-351938 GCA_004349715.1 Crucihimalaya himalaica
AGCAGAGCACCTATCTACTGACATCAACCACCGCCCAGGAAGGTTGCCTCATATGATCACGTAAAACCCAACCCGCTTTGATGGTATATTCCTGTTCACAAAAAAGATCCGTCACAAAATTACATTTAAATCCAATTACTTACAGAGTGGTCCAATGGGTGTAGTCTCTCGATCGTGTAAGTTGAGTCTTAGGTCCCTGGTTGAAGTTCACTGCATTGCAGGAGTTTTCAAGGCTCCTAAGCACATCAATTTAAAACCCGATGTGCGAAACTACTCAATCATAAGGTATGTCATTGAAGCACTTAGGGTATCGAATCCACAGGGACTAAGGATTACACACCAAAGATACGAGAAACAAACTAAGCTAGAGCAAAAACGTTTTTATTGGTTTTTATGTTTTTATCGAAATGTAAAAAAATGCAAGAAGAAAACAAAGACAAAAGCGCTTGAATCATGGATTAACTATCAAAGAGATGATTAACAATCAAACAATGAATCAATTGGAAGCATTAAACACTATCCTAGAACATGGAACACACATAAATAGATTAATCCACTCCCGTGGTATCAATCCCTACATCAATCATCGAACTGACAAAGAACTCCCGTTCGCAATTCAATAATCAATGAGCATTTATCACAAGTCCATTAGTTCACTAAATCACCTACTCTCAACTCCCGTTGGGTAGGAGTGAGAAGCTCAAAAGGTTCGGTTCAAGCAATTTCATCTAACTCCTTCCGGGTTGAAATGCCTAAGCTCAAGAATCGAATGAACAAACATACTAGCACTAACACCGTTTACTCCGAATCTCATCTCTAAAGCATGGATGAGACCAAAAATCTATCTAATCTAAGGTGTTAGCTCTAGTTCGGTTGTTTCACGCCAAACTAGAACTACCTAATCTAGGTGCAGTTTTAGGTTTCGGTTCGTCATGTCAAAACTAGCATTAAGAATCAACCTAAGTGAAGGATTTCTCCAAGATTATCTAAATCATCATTATTTAACCATCAAGACAATTAACCAATGAGCATAAACATTCAATTCACATTCATTCTTATGACATGGAACACTCAAGTAGATTAGCTCATTCCCATTCCGATAGCTAACGCTAATCCATTTACAAATCAACTAGTTTGGCTATTTTGTCACCCAACAACCAATTGCAACTAGATGATCTATATCATTAAGTATGAGTCCATATAAGTCAACAATTCATCGGTTAAGAGTGAAATGCATGCTTGGAAATTTTCTAGACATTTTATCAAACACCTTGTGAGCAATAAATGTCATAAGTTCTAGAATTGAGTGATCAAGTCATTTCTAGCATAGATATCTTTCCTAGCATGAGAACAAATGTTTATCTAAGTCTAAACATCAACAATCAATCATCAAATCATCCAAATCAAGTAATCCAAAAATCCAGAAAAGTCAACCCACAAATATATCAAGAACACAAAAGTAAAAGACATGAAAATGAAGAACAAGAACAAATAAAACATATATATAGATAGGGTTGAGGTATTAGAGCACAATAGGTTTAATTGTGCACAAGAGCCCGAAAACTCTTGCAATCACAAGCATTTTGCATAGCGAATATGAGAGTTTGGAATTCACTTTCCAAAGCATTATTGAGAGATCTTCCGATAGCTTGACCACCTCCCAGGAAGGTTGCTCTATGATCTCGTAAAACCCAACCCGCTTTTGATGGTATTTTCCTGTTCACAAAAGATCCGTCAAAATTACATTTAATCCAATTACTTACCTGAGTGGTCCAATGGGTGTAGTCTCTCGATCGTGTAAGTTGAGTCTTAGGTCCCTGGTTGAAGTTCACCAAAGGTCTTCAGCATCCGACCATTCTTTCGCATCATTGCGAGCTAGTTGGAGAGTTTTTTCCCAAGAGATCTGCCGATGTTGAAACACCAAAATATCTCGACTCTTCCATAGCCTCCAAAGAATCCAAAGAGGGAGCTGTTGAAGATGTGGTTCTCGTATTGTAGTGTTTAGAGAGCAAATAGCCTTTAACTTGTCATCCAATGAAAAAGCAAGAGGCTAAAATAGTTGATGGAAAAAAAAAAAAATCCAAGTCGAGCAAAATAGCTTGGAATTGTTAACCCTTACTAATAGATCTATCATCCCAAAAATCGAACAAAAATTGAGAAAACAGAAAAGAACAAAAAAATCAGAGCAAGAAATTTTGATTTAAAATCTAGTATTTCGTCTGATGTGGTGCATATTGTTTCTTCTGCTTATTTTATAGAGGTTGTTGAAGATAGAAGGGTAGGTGCGATACTGAATCTAGAAAATATCGGAGCTGGTGAATGTGTTCGGGTATACGGAAACGATTTTTAAGCAGTTAGGGATTGGAGATGTGCATAGACTTGATTGGGAAGATGTGGAAGTGAAGTTCAGAAGATGGATCCGTGCGGCGAAAGTTTGTGTTAGAGTTGTTTTTTCGCTAGCGAGAAGAGACTCTATGAACAGATATTTGAAGGCACTGTGGAAGAGACATGTTTCATGGAGATTGTGAAAGGCTCTGCTTTGCAGCTTCTCAATTTCCTTGAAGCTATAAGCATCAGTAGAAGATCACCTGAGAAACTATTCAAGATTCTTGATTTACATGATGCTTTAACAGATTTGTTGCCAGATACGAAAGAGATTTGCGATTCGAATGCGTCCAAAGCGATTCTTGTTCAAGCCTTTATATAGTTGCCCACGTTGGTTTCTTAGTCGTCAAGTGAAAGTTAATTGTTATTATCTTTCTCCTTCTTTACATGGACGAAGTGCCTCTGTCTTGCGGTTCTTGAGGCACTGGTTCTCTTCTTCATTGCTGTGGTGAAATACTTGCTATGTGAACCAACATTTTCCATTTGTCCTGCAAAAAAAATCATCGCACGGTTATTGGAACCATTTGTGCAGTTTTTTTTTTTTTTAAAGTATCTTTAAATCACCCAAAGTTAAATAAAATCTCACCAAATCTAAAATCAATTAAAATATAAAATCTTCTAAAAGTTCTAACAAGTAACCAAATCCTCTGAAAACTCCTCAAATCTCTCAAAAATTTTAAAATATTAAAATTCCACTAAATCTTCTAAAATATTAACTTCAATACATCCCTTATTTAGGTTTCATTAACTTGCAGGTGAAGGATCTTATATTACATCTGCTGTTTTAGCAGCTTGTTGATATGAGATCGTTGAGCTTAGAATAAAATTTTACCCTCTTTCGTTGTACTTCTTTCTTCACCTTATAGTAAAGACAAAATCACCTTTATATTTAACTTCTTCTACAAGGCACATGAAAATATATAGCCGAAGAAAACAAACATGTTTAAGAAGATCTCCTCAATTGTCGTGAGCTCTAAGGAAGCAAAACACACACAAGAAACCTATACACTCTCTCTCTCTCTCTCTATACTTTTGTATGAAACATACATTTGATGATACACACAAACATAAAGTTCCTATCTACACAAAATTCTTACCATCCGTTTCATCCTTTTTGTACGCATATCAGCACTGTAAAATTGGTCGCTGCAGCTATATTTGGTGTATGATTCTATAAACCAAAATGACTTGGTTCTTAGTTTACTTTCTGTAAATGCTATGAATTCCTCTGCATCGGAACTGGAGAACAAAGGAAAGAGAATCAGATTGTGTTCCTTGTAAAAGTTAGAACCAAAAGCTTATAAGGTTCCACTTGAATTTCAAAAGAAAACAATTTGATTTCATCTAAGGAAACTATCTCAAGCTTAGTCTGAGCTTACCATTTCATCAATTGATTCCATCGGTTTGAATGTTTTTAAGTTCTACAGTCAATGGATCGGTGGACTGTCTGTGATCTTCTGCATGTTTAGGCTCATCATCGAATGTTACTTCAGTTCCCTGATAGTTTCATGTTCAATGTTAAGCACAAGAAGAATTATACACTTCTGGTTAAGTATATACAGAGCATTGTAACTTTAGAAAATGATAACGGCACACCTCTTGCTTCTCCTGAATTGTTCCCATGGCATCCGAACAAACGGTTTCTACTGTATTTTCCTCAGTTGGTTCAGAATGTTCCTGCGATCGAGAAAGCAAATCCAAGCGTCAAACAATGTGCATGTAATGTTCGACAGAATTGTATTTTGCTTTACGAAATTTAGAACTTACATCTAATTGATTATGAGATGTTTCAGCAGGGGGATCCACATTTTGCAACTGACCAACTGATGTATGATCCAGATCCTCAGAATGAGTCTGATCTATATGTAACATGTCTGGTAACACTGATCTTGGAGAAGTAGCAGATTCTTCAGAGTTTCCATGATGATATGCATCAGAAGCTTCAGCTTCTGCTACTTGTTGCATTTCTTCTCCAGCATTTCTCTCACGAGGTTCTTCAGATTCTTGAGCAGTTCTATCAGATGGTTGAGGTTCATCAGAGTCATAACTTATCTTTATCTCATCAGCTGAGTTCTCGGGAAGTTCCTTTAAATCCTGAAAAAAAGTTACAGAGATTATGTTCAATGTCTTATTTGAGAAAAAAACACTCAAACTATTTCCATGAACTTAGATTTATAAAAAAAAAAAACACTAACTGACCTCTGCTCTTTTGGGGGAAACTTCATTATGTTGAGGAACCATAGGCTCTAATTTTCCTGCTTCTTCATTACTTGGAGAAGCTAAAGAAGCTGTTTCATTTAGATCTTGATCATCTTTCCCCACAGGTAAGACTTCAGATTCCCCACCATTGAAACTCATTTCCTTTCCGATGTCCGATTCATAAACAAACAGAGATCTCTCATAATCAGAGTCATTCCCATCAACTGAAGTTGGAGGTGATCCGAGTTCAGAAACCTCAACTTGAAGATCAGAGTCAACGGAATGTGTCACCAAATGACATTTTCTTGTGTTGTAACCAAAATGCTCCATGTATCTTTGCCTTGCGGTCGCTAGTGAACTCGAACCACTGCTTCTAGGAACTAAACGCGCAACAGGGTTTCCAAGACGATCATTTTGTTTGCAGAAAGTCCCAGAAGCATCTGATTGGTCCGAGGCATTGAAATCTTTCTCTCTTTCTCGCGGAGAAAGTGATGCGTTCGAGTCACTATCATCGTTTCTGATGGAATCTGTCTCTATCCGAACTTCCCCTGCCTCCATATCATTTCCTTCTCCTCTTGTAAGATCTCTTTCTTTCAGTAGAGGTGGTTGATCATCGCTACCTATATCAACAATAAAAATCACCAAAAGATATAGAATTCCTAATCATAATCTTGATCAATGCAATAACAAAACTAGTAAACGGTCAAAGGAAGTTCTGCAAAAGCAGAGCTAATACTACTGTGTCAATTCAAATCAAACCATTAATAGTAAATACAGAGATTTGTTAATCTTTTACTATCAATTTACAACAACTTATGGAAAGAAACAAAGAACATATATACCTTGTAGTTGCCTAGGCCTAGCATCAACTTCATTTCTCCATGATGACGACAATTGAGATTCCTTTTGAAATGTTGATGGATGAATTCTGTGATGAAAGCTCTCATGGCGGCAAAAGAAGATATCTTTCGGGTTAGCCTCAGCAAACTCTTGATGAAAACTATCTCCTGTCAGGTTCGGTTTCTCTTCCAGTGGATCATAAGGAAGGTCAAATGGGTTTCTTCTTGGTAATAAAACGGAAGGTGCAGAGCCTGGCATGAGTAGTCCATCAATTTCATAGTTTTCTTTATCGAAACCATAAAAGTTTCGGCCAATACAAATCCGAGGAACTTCCATATCCATTAAGCTTCCTTCAGCTGCCAGTAAGAACAATCTCCTTGATCTTCTTCTTCTAGATATCAAATTTTCTAACCTCTTGTTTCGTTCGATCTCAGATGTCCCAAGATCCATCAAATTCTTCTGATCATCCTCTGTACACGCGACTACGACCTTGTTTCCATCTTCACGCCTTTCTTCTTCCTCTTCTTCTTCTTCTGATGATGATGAACATTCTATTTCAGTTTCATCGCCACCACCACCACCAACACTTGTTACCCTCTCCAATGGATCAACAACAACAAGAGCATCTCCATTGTTGTCAACGTCAGAGTCAAAGGAGCTTTCTTCTGCAACAAGCAACGTCCTCTCTCTCTTAAAATTCTCGAGATCTGGAGTGATTGTTTCCGGTAATACTTCCCCATAAAGAGTTGTGAGAATAACCTTTCCTCTCTCATCCTCGCTAGCCTGAGACGAATCCCAATCTTTCCCAACCTCTTCAACTTTCCTTCGAGCATTTCGTCGAACACTTCGTTGGTGTTTAAACTCAGCCTTCTCCGTTCTTCCCTCTTGAGAAATCGAAGATAACCCACGATCTGTTCTCTTTCCCTTCTCCGATAAATCACCAATCTCCGAACCCAGATCACGATTCCGTGGATAAAACGAAGCAAAAGCTATAAACGGAGAAGAACAGAGCAACAAATAGAAAACCCAAGGAAGGAAACTGTACAAAAGGATCATAAACGCAGAAACACCAGAAACAATGGGGTATCTCATCAAGTATCTGAAAGTGGTATTCATTGAATATCTAAGAACTTTCCAGATGATAAAGCAGACATCTTTAGCATCAATTCCCATTTTTTCTTCTTCTAGTGATCAAAAAACAACCCTGAAACTTAGCAACATAGAAAAAATGAAAAATTGATGAAGAGAAAGGAAGAAGAATAAGAGAGGTCAAGCTTACCTTTGAAACGATAACCAGTCAAAATGTTTTGAAGGGGTTTTAATTGCAGATTTAGAAAATTTTCTCTGTTTTCTTAAATACATGTCGGTTTGGTTATGGTAGGGAGGGATCGGATCGTGCGGGGAAGACAAATTAGAAAAAACGAGGGAGTTAGTAGCTTACATGTTTTTCAAAGATATTATTTTTTTCTTCTTACGTGTTTTGAATTTTGATCACGATATTTACTTATAATTGCATGTTAGTCCCCTTATTTATAATATTTTCATTTATTTCTCAGATTTATAATATCTCATCTACTTAACTAACAAAATTTGATCGATTCATGACAATTTTTTCGAAATATGATTGTTTGATATAAATGTTAATTTTTTTTTTCTTTGCTACGAACACGGTTAGATATATATAGTCATATACATAACGGTATATGATCATAATTTTTTTTTAACAACTATATATGACCATAATTTATAGCTTAATAATTGGATAATTCTCGTAAATACTATTAAAATATGTTTTCATTATTTTTATTTTTTTAAATTACAAAAAAATTGTTTTTTTCTAAAAATACCACAAAATCAAAACCTAACTTTAAACCCTCTAAACTAAATCCTAAACAATCAAAAAATAAATTCTAAACCCAAAATATTAAATCCTAAATCGAAAATACTAAACCAAAACCAAATATTTAAATTACAAATCTAACTTATTTTTAATTTTTGTGGTATTTTTGGAAACAAAAGAAAATTATGGTATTTTTGAAAAATAAAACTAATGATGGTATTTTAAAAAACAAAGAGATGGTCTAAAATTTTTTTTCTAATATTAATAATTTGTCTTATCGTTGTTGTTGTTGTGTGACCATTCATATTCAAAATCGCACTCCTTCATGTTTTTAGAAAGGAAAAAAAATTGGTTTATTTAAATATACAAGTATAAATGCGTCAATAGTTGTTGCTTGTAAGATTATATATATCTGCTCATGAAGAATATTTCTCTTCGTAGATAATTTTTTTTAATTATTTTAGAGTTTTCTAGTTTTTCTAGATATGGTTGAACAATTAATTCATGGTTCTTTCGACTGTATATGATTTAGTAAACTGATACTACTAATTTAGACATTTCTACGTCCAAAAAATGTGAAATATCAAATCTCAATATATGAACTTATATAGTTTTATGCATATATCAATACATCTATATGTGGACACAGCAAAATATCAATGTCGCTCTCAGAGTGATTGAACAACAGATATTGAGAAACCAAATTGTATGGTCTATCAAATTGTCATTGCCAACAATTATATATTACATAGTAAAAGTCCAATATACATTTAATTATGTTTAATAATCATTGTCTGAAAAAATTTTAGTGGGCATCCAAGGAATGGGAAACTACACATGGACTAATAAAGGCAGGTGTGTTGCAATTCTTCACCTCTTCACTCTGTGAGGTCAGTTCCCTCGTTCTTGAGTATCTCTGTTTCAACAGAGACAAAGAAGTCGTTGCTCTCTCTCTTACTCTCTTATCTTTGTTTTAGTTCTTGGCATAAACACAAAGACATGAATGAGAACAGAGAAAACTTAAATGTCTACATAGTTACTTCGGATCCCTTGGATGTTAGATCCCTTTCACAACAACACAAACATACATACATTATAGTAGTTTATCTTCTACTAACTACACACACACTTAGAAATCTAGATTAACTACTACCACAAGTATTTACCTCTAGACTAGTTTTACAAGCAAAGCTACACACATCACTTTAAACACTAATAACTCCACTTAAGCTAGACTATAACCAACACAACACCCTTTAATGTTGGCTTAACCAAGCTATAATAATGGCTTGTTACTTGTTAATTACATTTTATTGGTTTGAAGATGGTTTACTCGTGAAACGACGTTCTCCTCCTCACGTATCTTATCTTACAATCTGATCAAAGGACCACAAAATATCTGAGAAGGGGACACGTCAGCAAAGCCTTCGCTTTTGGCCGTGACAATATCACAGACGGTTCAGGAGGTTCGTTCCTTTTTTTTTAAAGGACCCAAATCATTTGCTCCTTTCTTTTATTATATCACTCTGAGTACCACTGAGTGACTCAGTGTGCGCGATTCAGTTCAAATACGAGCCAGCCTCTTCTTCATTACCAGACCCAGAAGCTTCCTCTTCCAGGTTCGATGTTTTCTATGGAGTTTTTGTTGATTTTTCCACCGATTTGTTCATCAGATTATGTGCATGAAACTCTTTTTTTATTGTTAGATTTTGCGTTTAGATCATGCAATAATTGGTTTTTTCGATGCTCTTCGATTACGATATTTATGTTAAAATCTATGGATCGTATCGTTGTACAATACCAGTAACCTTGTATGTATATATATCTTCAGTTATGGCTTCCGTACACAGTACTTTGATGTCGGTCGTATGCAACAACAAAACTCACTCTGCTTGGCCGAAACTTCCAAACTCGTCCTTGTTACCTGGATTCGATGTGGGTATTCAAGCTTCTACAACTCGATTCAAGAAGGAAACAACAAGCACACGAGCCACTTTGACATTTGATCCACCAACGACTAATTCTGAGAGAGCCAAGCAGAGAAAGCACACTCTTGATCCTTCTTCTCCTGATTTTCAACCTATCCCATCTTTTCAAGAATGTTTTCCTAAGAGCACTAAAGAACACAAGTAATTTGCTTCATTCAGTTCACATACTTTTGATATTGGACGAGTTGAGAAATCACTGGTTTGATTTTGATTGTTTCCAGGGAAGTTGTTCATGAAGAATCTGGTCATGTGCTTAAAGTTCCTTTTCGACGTGTTCATTTGTCTGGTGGTGAGCCAGCTTTTGATAATTATGACACTAGTGGTCCTCAGAATGTTAACCCACACATTGGTATGTGATTCCACCTTGTGTCTGTTTACACATTCATCTCTCTTCTGATTTCTATGTGAGTATCAATAACTAATGAAACTTTATAAACAGGGCTTGCTAAGCTAAGGAAGGAGTGGATTGATCGGCGAGAGAAGCTAGGAGCACCAAGATACACTCAGATGTACTACGCTAAGCAAGGGATCATAACTGAGGAAATGCTCTACTGTGCTACTAGGGAGAAGCTAGACCCTGAGTTTGTAAGATCTGAAGTTGCACGAGGCCGGGCGATTATCCCTTCCAACAAGAAGCATTTGGAGCTGGAACCGATGATTGTTGGGAGAAAGTTCTTGGTCAAGGTCAATGCGAATATCGGAAACTCTGCTGTTGCTAGCTCTATTGAAGAGGAAGTCTACAAGGTTCAGTGGGCAACAATGTGGGGAGCTGACACAATCATGGATCTTTCAACTGGTCGTCACATCCACGAGACACGCGAGTGGATCCTAAGGAACTCAGCTGTGCCTGTTGGTACGGTTCCCATTTATCAAGCACTTGAGAAAGTGGATGGAATTGCTGAGAATCTTAGCTGGGAAGTCTTCAGAGAGACTCTCATTGAACAAGCTGAGCAAGGTGTGGACTATTTCACAATCCATGCTGGAGTTTTGCTCCGTTACATTCCCTTAACAGCCAAGCGTATGACCGGGATCGTTTCACGTGGAGGGTCCATTCATGCTAAATGGTGCTTAGCTTACCACAAGGAGAACTTTGCTTACGAGCACTGGGATGACATTCTAGATATATGTAACCAGTATGATGTGGCTCTTTCTATTGGGGATGGTCTGAGACCTGGCTCGATTTATGATGCTAACGACACTGCTCAGTTTGCAGAGCTCCTTACTCAAGGTGAACTAACTCGTCGAGCATGGGAAAAAGATGTGCAGGTATACTACAACTACTTGTTTGATTCACTTATATTCATCCAGTTTGTAGTTGCATACATATTCTCAATACTGGTTGATTTTTTTTCAGGTGATGAATGAAGGGCCAGGACATGTCCCAATGCACAAGATTCCAGAGAATATGCAGAAGCAGTTGGAATGGTGTAACGAGGCACCATTCTACACTCTTGGTCCTTTGACTACTGACATTGCTCCTGGATATGATCACATTACCTCTGCCATTGGCGCTGCCAATATTGGAGCCTTGGGCACAGCTCTTCTTTGCTATGTAACACCAAAAGAGCACCTCGGGTTACCAAACAGGGATGATGTGAAGGCCGGGGTTATAGCATACAAGATCGCTGCCCATGCAGCTGATCTAGCCAAACAGCATCCACATGCGCAGGCATGGGATGATGCGCTGAGTAAAGCGCGGTTTGAGTTCAGATGGATGGACCAATTTGCTCTATCGTTGGACCCCATGACTGCTATGTCTTTCCATGATGAAACTCTTCCAGCTGATGGAGCCAAGGTTGCGCACTTTTGCTCCATGTGTGGACCAAAATTTTGCTCGATGAAGATAACAGAAGACATCCGAAAGTATGCAGAGGAGAATGGTTATGGCAGTGCTGAAGAAGCCATCAGACAAGGAATGGATGCTATGAGTGAAGAGTTCAACATTGCCAAAAAAACCATTAGTGGAGAACAGCACGGTGAAGTAGGTGGAGAAATCTATTTGCCAGAAAGCTATGTCAAGGCTGCTCAGAAATAAAAGGTCAGTATGCTAAGACTTTGCTCGCTTAACAAAGACGTTAGTTACTGCTTGCTAGTTTACAAGCATTAGGTGTATAAGTTTATCTTAAATTCTGCAAAAATAAGCATATTACATATGGTCAAATGTGTCCTTACTGTGATCTCTATTTCTTGTCTTCTTTCTTTGTCTTCTGTTTCCTCAGGGAAAGGGTTGAAACAAGACCTCGCTTATGCAAGTGTTGGTGCCTATTGGACTATATCTGGATAAAGCACAAATTGTCGGTAAGCTTAGTAGTCTCTATGTCCTGTTAAATTTAGAACTATCTATGTTTCTGTCTGTTCCTTCGACTCAGAGTCAGTAATAAAGACAAGATAAGTTTATGTTTTCAATACTTTGTGTGTGATTTGACATGAAAAAGCACCAGGGGTGCTTGAACCAGGCTAGCCCGTGAAAGAGCGGGCTACCTGGGACCAGGCTGAGAAAGTCCCTTTGAACCTGAACAGGGTAATGCCTGCGCAGGGAGTGTGCAGTTTTTTTTCTTTTCTGTAGCTTTCTAAAGGAGAAGAAGCTACTGTTGCCGCTCTCTCAAGTCTGGGTCCATGGTTTCCAACAGTTTATTTCTTATGAGCAAAGAGATTCAGCTTAATTAATTGACTTACAGCCATAAAAGAAGTCTTAAACTGATGCACTAAGTCAATTCAATCAAAACTTACATTCATATTGATTAAAAAAAAAACATTTTGCACCTTTGTGGCTAAAATCAATCTGCTCTGTTAATTTGTTTAACAGCTCCACAACACAAATCGGATTTTAAAAACTTATGATCATGTTTTCTACTTATACTCCTTTTTTACACTATTTCCCTCGAGGGATTGTCCACATAAATAGCCATGAAAAAAAATCAAAATTTGGGATAATCAGTTGATCCCTTTGAGCAAAACATACTGGGCAAAGAAATACACCTTTGTCTCTTTGTCACATACCGCAGAGTAGTGGAATGACATCGACCAGAACAAGCAGATGCAGGGAAAGTGAATCTTAGTCAACACCACTCATGAAAAGAATCCATTGTTCGGCTTTTGTAAACACAAAATGTGAAAACGTTTCCAAATCTATACGTAAGCAGTTATGTTATATTGCAGCAAGTAAAACGAACTTACCAAATGTGAAAGAAAGCTTGTATTTTGAATCTTTGATAGTAAACCAGTAACCACATGACTGGAAACTGGAAAGTCACTGTGGGAGAGAGACGGCACACTGTTTCCTTTTGGAACTCCTGGACATTGTGATGTTTTTTTGTGGGATTTTGACTAGTAAACAAAAACAGCATGTATGTTATATTCAAAATACAAAAACGGCTCACAGTTTGGTACTCATACAACACTCTCGCCTTCATCTGAAAATCGAAGACAAGCATGCTCCATTGCCGTGTGGGTTGCTCGAATAATCCACAACCCGTGTTTTGTTTCTCTCAATCCAAACCCTAATTTCTTCACCGTAAGTCTCCCAAAGATGACAGAATCCGACTCGCCGATCTATCACGAACGACAACGATTACAATTTTGCCTCTTACACTCCCTCAACAATCTATTTCAGGTGATTGATCCAATTTCTGTTACAATTTCAAGATTTTATCCTACTCGATGCTCCGAGAGTCACCGATTGAGATTTTTTTTGGTATTGCTCTCGTTTGATTTAGGACAAAGACGCATTCACGCGAGAAAGCTTGAACTCAATCGCAGAGAAGCTCGTGGACGATGATCCAAACAAAGAAACATGGACACCTCTCTCTTTACTCCTCAAGCCTCATCACAATACACTCACTGGTAACTACGACGTAAACGTGATGATTACAGCTCTTGAACAAAAAGGCAAGAGTGTTGTTTGGCATGATAAGCGTAGTGGAGCTTCTTTGATTGATCTTGATGATGCAGATACTTTAATGGGTGTTGTGTTGAATGTTCCGGTTAAGCGATATGGTGGACTTTGGAGAAGTAGGCATTGGGTTGTGGTTAGAAAAATCAATGGAGTTTGGTATAATTTGGATAGTGATCTTGTTGTGCCACAGCTGTTTAAAGATGAAGATGAAGTTAGAGGGTTCTTGGATCAAAATTTGGATTTAGGTGGAGAGGTTTTGCTAGTGAAAAATAATGCTTAAAGATCAACAACGTGAGTTACAGTTTTTTACTTTACTCTGTATGTTATTGAATATCAAGTGTGAAAATGTAACTAGTACATGTCTTGTAGTTTCAATCCAACAGTGTTTGATCACGTTAGAGAAAGTTCAGTGAATTTACTCAATTTGTTAGTGGGTGGAACTAATGGTTTTCATATCTCAGTGTAAGATATCTACTGAGGTCTATGATTAAACTGGTATGCTAATTGATGGAGTAGTTTTTGTATTCCTCATCTCCCTTTTCAGGATTTTGAAACCTACCATATATGTCAATCACCTTCCATGAGCATATAATCACGGACTACTTAATCATTCATTGATTATTGTTCTGATCTCAATGGAATGTTGTCACATGTCTTCAGAGTTTGATGTCTATGTATGTCATGAAATTGTATGGTTATTATCTGCTTGCTGATATTCTTGTGCCCACCATTGACTTCGTTCTTCTTCTTTCTCTTTTTTTCCTCTAATTTTTGTGTAGCCTCAAGGCTCAAGTAAGGTATCTGCAATCTATAAAGGTTAGCTTATCTCGGCCTCTCCAGGAGTCAAAAGAATTTGTTCACATTTCTTTTGTGCACACATCTGAGTGATAGGAACAATACCGAAAGGTTGCTTCAGAGAAAGAACCTTTGTCGCTTAAACAAATGGTTTTATTCCCTTGTGGACCATCTTATACTTACTTTCCCTAATGGAAATGTTAAAAACTAAACAAAGTCGTTTTCTTTTGCTCTTTGGCTAGCTTTGTTTTCCAAATTTTCGGCGTTTTTTTTATATCGTTAAATCTGTTAGCTGTTACAATTCTCTTGACATAAAGTATGGAGTATCTAAAGTAAGTATGAAATTGAACCTACCTAATACTTTTTAATTTGTATATGCTTAAAATGTCTACAGTAATCATGGCTTTAAGTGTTATCATGTCATTATTAATAATCATTGCTTTTCTGGTCTCTACCTGAACTCTTATAGGCAACTGTATCAGCTTCAATCCCTTTATATATAATCAATCCCTTACTCTCCTCAAGTTTGTTATCATAAACTGACCTCACTCTCTCTTGATATGTCATCAGCTACAGGAACAAAACGGTTCAATGCAAACACTAGACCGGTAACTTCTGGTAAGCAATCCGTCAAAGGACCATATGGTAAGAATCCAGGATGCACAACGAGCTGTGGTTTGAGGCTACCGAGGAAAACAGAATGCACAGCTGCAAAACTGATCATACATGTCAGCTGTAAATTCGTTAAGGGCTTGCGTCTGGTGGTAATGAGGAAGAAGAAGAGATATCCACCATTGAAGAAGGCTTCTTCTTCTGGTATATCTCAGCCTTCGGTCATCTCTGTCGTTAATGATACTCACAGATCAGAGGCGATAGAAGACTGCATACAGTTTATAAACTCATCGACTTCGTTCACGAAGTCAAGTTCTACCAGTGGCGGTAAATAACAAGTTTTTGTAATGCCCATAAGTTTCGTAACTCTTTCTTGGTCACTCGTTGGCTACGCAATAGCATATTACAGAATTGCGTGTAATATATCTACATGAAATAAATTACATATAGGGCAGAAGAGAGATTTTAAGTAACCTTGAGAAACGTGGACAGTGTGAGCTGTGTATATGTACAAAAAATCATCTGTATATATTTCATCTACATAGTATTCTTATTCATATGCGTTTGGCCTAAATCAACGAGCAGAAAGATCCTGAAGAATTTCCTGGCAAAAACGGAATATTCTGGCAAGCTCTCAGACTGCAATGATACATCTATAATCAGAGACTGGCGTGGGGCGAAGTTGCACCTGATGAGAGAGGTCTTGGAGCCGAATTATTCACTGATAAATCACTATTCTCGGAATGGATCAATCGATTATCTTCTCTCCGGTTGAAAATATGTTCCAAACGACGGTCCCAACAAGATAAAGACCAACTGAAATCGTGAAAACGTCATCCCAAGAACCTGATGCATTTCATGTCATAGTTTAATTTCATTGAGAACAGAAATTTTAAAACTTAGTAGAGTTTTAAAACGACTAAGCAAAGCATTTTCAGAATCAAGAGGTGTTGGAGAGTTCTGACCGTGTTGTAGGATGTGACCAGTCGCGGCTGTGCCAAGAACTCCAGCAAGTACTCCAGCAGTATTAGACAAACCAAGTAAGACACCCTGTCCACAACAACAACAACATCAACGTGCTAATCCATTTTCTTGTGAGTAGCATAGATTGATAAGACTTGAGAGTAATTGATTACACTTACTGAGTATCTTGGAGCAATGTCTTGATGGTTAGAGTATAGACCAGACTGTGAAAACGCATCAGTCCCCTGGCTACAAGCCATGCACAAAACGGCCATTGTAGGAGAATCGATGTGTTTCAGCTGCGTTAGGAAGAAAGCTGGCCCAAGAAACCCAATTGTTTGCATTATCTGCATCCATTACATAAAAAGGAGAAAAGGATTATCGAATGAATTATTTTTACTTGATTGCATTGAAATGGACTGAAGAAGTGTTATCCAAGTACCTTGCGGACATTCGTGACAGAGAAACCTCGGCTGACGAGTGTATCAGCAATCCATCCTCCTGCATTTGCGGAAATCGCCATTGTCATCCATGGAAATACTGAGAGAAGCCCTGATTCCATTAGGTTGAACTTCAGCACCTGCCTCGCAATGTTCATGGGATTAATAACCAGAGAAAAATAGAACATCAAAGCTCCTTGAATAAAGCCAGTAATAGAACTAACTTGATGGTAATAAGTTGGCATCCAGGTTAGGAGAATGAATGTTCCCCAGTTGTGACAAAAGTGGCAACCAATGAGAGCCCAAACTGGCGGTTTCGACAATATCAGCCTCCACGGGATCGACTTCACTGGCTCTTTGCTGGCACAGTTGTCTGCAATTAGCTTTCTTTCTTCAGGAAGCAACGTTAGATCTTCTATTGGTGAACTCTCTGCCTATAGTTAGTAACAACACACATTAATGGTCTGAGACTTGGATCTAGAAATAGTTAAAGCAGTAGAGAAGTCTGACCTTAGTTAGCCACAGAATCAGCCATACAGTTCCAAGAGACCCAAAAGAGTAAAACACAGAGGGCCACCCAAATTGATGAATCAAGAAAGGCGAAAAGGCTAAACCGGTGACGGAACCAAGGTACATTCCGCTGTAAACAAGCGCGAGTGATCTGCTTCTCTCTTGCACAGGGACCCACTTCGACAATATATTGTTCATAGCAGGCATTGCAACACCCTATAGACAACAATGAGATTTGCTTCTCCTTATCGACATACACAAATCCGAGACTAATATCTAACATCATATAAAGTAATCACAAACCTCTCCAACTCCCATGAAAGCACGAACAACGAGCAAGTACGGAAGACCGAGTTTAGCAGCTACAGGAGTGAGAATTGTGGCGATTGACCACCAGATAACGCCGAATCCAAGAACCCTTTTCCCCCCTACAGTATCTGCCCATATCCCACCAGCTATCTATCATATCAACAAACCACTGATTCAGATACACACTTATTGATTCAGATGTGATAGCAACTGAGAATCATTTGTGCAAACATCGTTAGGAATCTATGCAAAGAAGACAAAGAATCCCCTAATTAAGGAACCATGACAAAGCTTACCTGTGTAAGAAGGTAACCCCAGAAGAAAGAAGACTGAATCAGACCAACTGTTGCCGGATTCCAACCAAACTCAGCTGACATCGGAAGT
This sequence comes from Crucihimalaya himalaica, assembly GCA_004349715.1. Taxonomy (NCBI): domain Eukaryota; kingdom Viridiplantae; phylum Streptophyta; class Magnoliopsida; order Brassicales; family Brassicaceae; genus Crucihimalaya; species Crucihimalaya himalaica. The sequence continues at coordinate 330,874 of SMJT01000124.1, forward strand.
ATAGCTATACTCATATTCACCTGTTAAAACATCATCTGTACCACATTGATAACTCCAATTTCCTAATTAAGCAAATCCCAATTCGAAAAACCCTTCAATTTCCATTAAAAAAAAAAATCAATCTTTTTTCCTACTTACTCTGTCCATATTGCAGAGAAGAAAAGCTGAGAAACAGAGCAGCACTATCACCCACCGCTTCGGAAACTCTTCCCACCATGGGACAACGATCGAGCTAGTCGAATCAGAAACGACGCCGTTTCTATTCACTCTCTGTCCATCTACATAATACGAATTACTGCTTTCTCTCTTATCGGAGCTCCGAACTAATACCCGGAAAACGCTGGACCGATTCCGCGGGTAGACCCATACCCGTAACGACTTAGGAACTGGTTTGAGATTCCGGAGGTTGCGAGAAGTGGTTTTATCAGGTGGAAGATTTGAAGTGTAGAGAGAGTGGAGATTTGGAGAGCAAAGAAGAGCTCTCGCGTTCATGGCGGATATAGATATTTTTTTTTCTCCACTTCTTCTTCTTCTATTATTTTTTTTCCTTTCTTTTATGAGAGAGGAACTGATTTTTTTGAAGGTCGTGGCTGACGTGACGACATGTGGCGGTTTGGTATTGGTTGGCTGAGGATGTCATAATCTAACGGGAAGTAACGGTTAACAGAATTATTGAAGGTCCATTAAACTGACTACTCGAAAATCTGAGCTTAACATAAAGCCCACAAGAGGCCCAATTAAGCTTGCAGACCAAAAAGTGCGAGATTAACTTTGCTGCAATGTTTTTACGACGGCGTATCAGTAAGTTAATAAACTTTTTATATATCACTAGGTGAATGTAGCCAGCCAATGTATCACTTTAACAAATTTTGGTTATTTTTATCATTACTCCTCTTATTTTTCTTCAAGCGTCCTAGTGAAAATTTCATCAAAATCTAAACAATGACAAATAATATATTTTATTCAATATATTATATACAATTATCAAAAAAAATATATATATATTCAAACACGGTCGGTTCAACCAGCAATACATGATCAAGAAATTTGCTAGATTTACTGGATTTTTCCAGACTTAAAATTGGTTGAGTTTAACATTGGACCTTAATCAATAGTTTAATCGGTCCGACCGCATATCCAAATCGGGTCTAGAAATACGGCTTTGTTGGTAGCTTTTCTTCCCGAATAAAATAAAGAGAAATACCCTCAATTAGCATCAAAACTAGTTTATCTTCCTAAACTACCACACACTCCCTACTTTTCCACTAATAACATTCATTAATGAATAGAAAGACCAATTTACCATTTAGTTATAAACACCAAAATTAGATCTTGATACATCTTCATCATCATCGTGTCTGAGATCGTCATCGTCTCCATCGTCTCTGCTCCGTCGTCATTTCCGGCGACTCCGTATAGCTCCGACTTCGCCTCAACCATGCTTTGATTTTGTCTCCTAATCGTTCTGATCTCAGATCTCGTCTTCGCCTCGTCTTCGTCTCGCTCCGGTTTCGTCTCTATCTCACTCTGATTCAGTTATTCATCTCGTTCCAGTCATATTCTTTCAATCTGTAAAGCTTCAGAGCTCAGATGTTCTCGATTGTTCTACTTGTTGTGAGCCGCTCAATAGACCAATCTATATCATGTTTCACTTCTTCTCCTTCTTCTTTGATTGTGAATTTTCATATATGTATCATCTGTTCCTGGATTGTGGAACCGATGAGAATAAGGACAAATTACTCATTAATTTACTAGGACCATATTCACTACGTCCAAGAGAATAGATGATCCCTTATGATAACTCAATTTGGTAGTAGTAGTGTGATGTCGTTAGTCATGGTCATAACAAGACATCGATTATTAGTACTGATGTTTTCATCAATTATGCAATTGATTTTTCTGTTGATTGAAAGCTATAGTAGTCGTGTAATTGAGGTCGTTTTCTTAATTATAGAACTTTGTCCTAACTTTTATTTAATAAATGATAATGATCAGCTGTATTGAGTGGTTTCCCATAGGTTGCAAGATACTTCAAGGTACTTCAAGAGGCTGGGGAGTATTGGTTTCTGGGGCAGCTTGTGTCAATCGTTGTGACGACGGTGATTCTATCCTTCTCCATTGTTGTAACAGGGAAACCCACTTCATTTGCTACTTTATATGCTATCTTAAGTGGGATTGATGATGCGTTCTACCAAAGAGTCTCCCAAGGTTACAGCCTCGTTCTTGCTCTTGATGTCTTACTAGTTCAGGTGAACAAATGATGGAAATCATGACATTCATGGCTTATATGTGATTGTTGACAATGAGAAAGATTGTAACAAGACCTTAGGAGTAGACGAGTAGTTCACAAGCTATGGTTTTAAGTTACTATGAAAGAGTACATTTATAATCCCAATTCAACGGGTGGATTCTGCAAACTAGTTGTAGCTTAAGATGATGTAGGATTTTTGGGTTCAAATCCTAAAACACATATATAGGAAGACATTCCTAAAATTCAAGAACGACATCCTAAACATTATGAAACCCTTTCTAAATTCAAAGTATGTGTTTTTAAATTCAAAGATATATATAGGGAGATCTTCCTAAAATTCAAAAATGTATTTCTAAACATTATAAAACCCTTCTTAAATTCAAAGATATTTCTTCTTAAAATTTATGAATCATTTCCTAAATATTCAACAATGCTTCCTAAATATTCAACAATGCTTCCTAAATTTTTCAACAAGCCTTATTCTCAAAACAGTTTTGGTGCATTTAAAGACACAAACACCTGCTAAGTTGGGAACTCATGAGCCAATTTACAAGCAAAAGTGCCTAAAGTAACAAGACCCAAGAAAATGATCAAAAGGTATGATTAGCTAGAAATGTTTCCAAACCATACAACTAAACCGCAAGTTTGAACAAACGAGAAACAAAACTAAAAAGACATGAGCTGAATTGCATGTTATAAAGACATCCTCCAAGGGAATGACGTAACTAATAATGTAATGCAAGACTTACCTACTCACCAAAGACATTCTCTCAATCTCTGATCATTGATCAAATCATTAAAGTAGTTAGACTTCAAAAATGTCGTTTTATGTGAGATAGCAAAAATTTGAAAATAAAGACCTGATCCATTTGATTCATTTGAGACAGCTAATGAGCTAAACAAACACCATTAGGGAAAAGAAATTGAAGAAACTATCGGACGATGATAAAATAAGCTTAATCTCCAACTAAAAATTCTATTATTAAGTCAAACACATGAGAGAATTAAGTGACAAAAGGGTTTATATGCCTAGCAAATGCAGCATTACATCATTTAGGGGAATGGAATAAGGAAACTTCACGACTCCATAGGTCACCATGAATCCTCTTTCTGCAGGTAAACAATGCATGAAATGGGCTTTTGGTTCAGCTACCTTCATAAGAACCTCATCCACCTGGAATTGAACAGACGATATTAGTATGAATCAGTGTGCTTTGACATAGATAATCTTGGATGTGAAGATTTCATGCACTAATCTTGCGTTTGTTTCAGTTTCCTTCATGTTTTAAGTGTGATGGATGTATAAATGTAACTTACATCTACAACAGCAGGCAAAATGGTTAACTTACATCATAATATCAGTTTTAGGAAGGTCTTCCTAACATTTACGAATCCTTTCCTAGATTTTCAACAATGCTTCCTAAATTTTTCAACAAGGCTTACTCTCAAAACAATTTTGGTACATTTAAAGATACAAATACATGACTAGTTGGGAACTCATGAGCCAATGAACAAGCAAAAGTGCCTAAAGTAGCAAGACCCAAGAAAATGAAAAGGTATGATTAGCTTCTCTTAGCTTAGTAGCCTGCATTTTCAAGTTCAATATTTATTTCTCGTAAAACAAGCTTCACTTAAGATTATACTCTCCAATAAAGAAATATACAACGGAATGGCTCTCAGATTACTTACAAGTGCCCCTTGAACAAGATCATATGCCTACAAAACAATGGCACATAATGAACATCATCATAGTCCAGGAATTTACATGACTCACATCAACATTACAACAACCAAATCTCTAAAAATTCGATTTTAACAATCCAAAATAAGCATCAATTTTTTTATTTTTTTTTGTAGTTGAACAAATTAACTAATGAAAACACATACCCAGATCCGAGGAGGCTCAGCAATATACTTTCCCGTTGATTTTCTCTCATCAACTAATGCCATATGTACAAATGTTCCTCTCGCTTTATGAGTTCCATTTACCAATTCATTTATGAGCGACGATGAAAACTGAAGTGAAGAAGGTGGTGGTGGCGGCGGCCGATGGTGCGTTACGCCCTTAACGGCGGAGAAATCGGATTTGACTCCTAACTCCTAATCTCTCTTCTCCTTTGAGTATTAGTTTTATCGAGGACTATCCCACAATTCGATTCCCGATCTGATCCGTTTCTGCTTAGATCGAGAGCAATCAATGGCGGAGATGGCGAACATGGACCAAGTCATGACTTTAATAATTCATCAGTAAGGAGGACGTCAATTACAGAAAAGGAAACAAACAGGTCATCAAACTCAGGTAATCACAGAAATTGAAATATCTTTTACCTTTGTAGACACACACACACACATGAACACAATTTCAAACTCCGAAGCCACAATCTCAAATAACTGGAAACACACAACAAGCTCGGCATTGTAGTAATGGAGAAAACCACACACACACACACACAAACTATGCATATTCTCTAGACATTTCATTGAACACGTTATATGCATATTAGATCCACAACATCTATGCAGCAAATCGCAAGTGATTTAACAGATTCGAGCCAAAAAGAAAACACAAAAACCATTCAACAACGAGATTTTACGAGCAAGGAAGATAAATTGAGTTTAGGAAATTGAAATTGAAATCATAATTCGAGCATTGAGTTTGAAATCAAGCTCTCTTGAGCTTAGGAAGAAAGTATGGAAATCGAAATTGAGTTTTACCTTTAGAAAAAGATAGATCCAAATCGCAGAAGCTTTGGAGCGGCGACGGCGATGGAACGGCGATGGAACGGAGCGGTGACGGCGATGGAGCGGCGACGCAATGAGAGACCGGCGAGAGATGGCCGGATTGACGATGACGACGGTTTCGATTTCGTGTTTCGGCTTTGTGTCGTGTTTGTGGTTTCTTTCGATAGGGGTAGTATGGTCAATTTTCTGACTCACAAATGTTAATAATGGGAAATGCCAGCCCATATGCTATTTTTGGCCCAAAAACATAAAAGTGTGGTATTTTGGAGAATTGCCCTAAAATAAAATCTCTTGAATTTTGATGTAGACATATCCGAATATAATATTTAAGGATATGACCAATGATCTACTTTATGTGGAGTAAAGGCAGGATCCAAAGGTGGAACCAAAACCCCCGCTAATTGCGTTCATAAAGATGCGAAAGAATATTTAATCTAACAATTGATTAAGTAGAAAGGAAATTGGCTGAAATTAAGTACTAACACTAACGGGCTTAATTTTAGTTAGTGTACAAATAAACAAAAGGATAGAATCAACTAGTAAACAACTAATTAACATCAATTCTCATGAAAGAAAAGTGTAAATATCATTTTGTATGAAACGGATGAGATGAAGAAGAATAGACAAAAGGTAAATATCATTCAAATTGGTGACAAATTTGATGAAACGTATAAAATTATTATTTTGTAATTTAAATGAAATGTATAAAAGAACAATAATTGAAGCATATGTTGATCGAATAAAGAATCTAAACTTGTAACAAAATCACAATTAGTAGAAGAATATAATTTTCTTATGTTTTTATCAACCAATGGAGGTCCAAGAATAGGGGTGAGAATGATGTAAGATTGTGGTGCGGCAGATTTACTCATCGAAGGTGTCCCTTCTTGTCGACCACAAGTGCTCCCTAGCTTAGCCTTTATGAGTTATGAGTTATGACTACCACTTTTATCTTTTTCTTATTTTTGTTTAAGTCGTCATTATTATTGTGTATCGTTGAATAATTTCTTTTTTGCATGCGTTATCCATTTACCAACATCTACCAACTTTTTGTAGTGACCAGGTCTTCTACAATCAAAACTAAACGTAAAAAAACTTCTGATATCAGTAATGCATACCTCCTATGAAAAAAAAAGAGTCTGGTTTTCACCAATATAACGACGATATCACTAAACTAATATAATCTAATTAATTATGCGGATCACGTAGATCTACCATCTAGGGTTGGCAATACGTAATATTGTAGGTGTAAATCAAACAGAGACGATCCAAAATGAAAATTTTGTCCAACATCACCACATACGACATCACTAAACTAATATAATTTAATTAATTCTACGGATCTTGTAATTGTACCATCTAGGGTTGTTAATACGTAATATTGTAGGTATAAACCATACACAGACGATCCAAAATGAAAATTCTGTCCAACATCATCACATATGTATCAAACACTCCATTCACATTAGCATCGACACGACATTGCACTGCTAGAATATTTACTTTTCGCTGAGGCCAATTAGCGCTTTTAACGATACTATAGTGTTTTGAAAAGCGCTTTGTCATCGTACACTACTATTGTTTCTTGATTTATTATAACGCCTTGTAACCAAATTCGATTCAAGGACGTCCAATTCACAAATATGATATAATTATAGTGTCATTTTGCTATTAAAAGGTTAGGACCGTACCATTCACTAAACAAGGAGGAGAGATTCTTTAAGAGCTAGTAACGCAAGCTTAGGCCATAAGAAACAACAATGCCCACCTCATGTGGATGGAGACAGGAAGAGCTTCGAAATGACCCACTTTCCAAAAGTACATACTTCTCTCACGTGGCCCACTTCTTCAATTATCATTCACCATTTCAATCATTCATCACTAACTCTCCTTTCTCTATTATTTTATTTCTACATTTATTAGCTACACGACATATGATATAAACCAAATTACACTTTCTTGATTTGGTTATATGAGAAAAAACAATCTGTTGTTAATTTGTACAATATGCTATTCTCGACCGACAATATGACGAATATAATTTATCCAACCAAGTGGTAGTAATCAATCTTATGACCTTCAATTGTTATCCTATTAGGTGAGCCTACGAATAGATGTTTAGTAGGCGCATTTTTTATTAATTAATCCAAAATTTACATGGTAATATCATAGTGTTGAATTTTGATGAGTATCCATCAAAATATAGTTAGTTACAATATACATTCCGAAAAAAGAAAAATATGGTGCGGCAAAACCACGATTGATTGTGAGGAAAACAAGAAGGTGATGACATTCATACAATAAGTACATTTATATTTAAGCTAAACGAATCAAAAAAAAAAAGTAAAGAAAAGAATAAGGAAATTCTTTTAAACTGAGAGACTTCGAGAGTTCATGAAATACTCAAATTACACTAGTTTTATATAATTAATTCAATTTCATTTTATAAATTAAAATTTTGGTATGCAATTCAACTATATTAAAAATATTATTATTATTATATGCATAAAAGATTCAAGATAGTATCTTCATTCAACGAAGATGCTCTTTGATTACTAACTGGCACCACTTTGATGATTTCGTTTTTCTTTTCCTGAAAGCGGATCATTAACCTATATTTTTTTCATGTTCTGTATAAATTACAAAAGCCTAACTAACCCGAATGAAACATATATAAACAAGACACTTTATTTTGTTCTGTTTTTACAAATTAGATATGATCATATGCATGGATATGTGCATGGATCTAAGTAAACATATGCAGTGAGGCGCAGAGATTAGAAATGAGACATGTGCACGTGTTCCTCTGTCTACGTCCGCATCCTAAGCAACAAATTTGTGAAAACAATTATTATTAATAAGTTATGTGTAGCCTTGGATTCCGCACCAATTTCGAGTTTGGCTTCTGTGTGATACATTGTATATACATGTAATTACATATTATCGTACAAGTAATTGAAAAAGAATGGAGAATATATTCAATAGAAAGAAGAAGAAAACTTGATTATGCCTTGAGATATCAGTGTAATAAATACCACTAAACACCCTGCTCTAATAGTAACAAAAGCCGGTTGTGTCTTCGACTAGATTCGAACTTTGCTTGGGACACATGTTCAAAGATATTATAACCCACTGGTTCTTGGTTTGGAGAGGCTAGGGACGTAAAATCTTGAACTAACACATTTCAAACTCCTTAAACCTTTGGATTCTAAATGCGAGAGAAACTGATGGACACACACAGCCACGTTACTGCAAAATGAAGATCATCATGATATAAAAACAATGTACACTCACTCATATGCACACACGAACCAATGCATCGGTAAGATTCGCATAAACATACAAAATATCAACTTATATAAAAATAAAATCATACAAAATATTAAAAGTGGGGAGACAAATATTCTGGCAAAAAAAAAATAGAAGAAAATAGCGTCAAACCTACTCTTCCTTCTACACCTTTAGTATCTCTCCTGTCTTCATACTCCTTTACACTCCTCTCCTTCATCATTTCTTCTTTTCTTTACACCTCTGACCTCTCCGATGCTGGAATCTACCATTCACTAACTTCTTCTTCTTCTCTCTCTCTCTCTGCACTATACCATTTCCAAAGTCTTGTCAATGGCGGCGCGAAAACTCGGTTCGTTGTTACGTCAATACTTTTTCTCTGTATGCTTCCTCTTCCTCGGTTGCTTCTTCTTTCCTAAAGTTGGAGATTGTAAACAAAAGAGGAGGAAGAAGAAGCTTAGAACAGTTTCTTTATCTTCTTCTTCTTCTGGTTCAGCTCTATCATCTTCTTGGACCTACTTAAAACGAGTTTTTTTATCCACGACAAGGATATCTAAATCCCGTAACCAAACACACCCTAACGGTACTTTAACATCCGCAAGATCTTCACAGAACTCCCTCGTCACTCTCGTCCAACCGGATACCTCAAACCAGCCCGACCCGGAAACCCGTATCCATCAAACCGAATTCGAGATCTCGTATTCTGATAATAATCCTCTGTTTCTCCCTCTACGAAACGAGATTTTCTCTTGTAACTCGTGTGGCGAGATTTTCCCCAGAATCAATCTCCTCGAGAGCCACATCGCGATCAAACACGCCGTATCGGAGCTAATCGCCGGCGAATCAAGCACGAACATCGTGAAGATCATATTCAAGTCAGGTTGGCCGGAACCAGGTAATTACAAATCTCCAGAGATCAATCGAATCTTAAAAATCCACAACAGTCAAAAGATTCTCACCAGATTCGAGGAGTATCGTGAGTTCGTGAAAGCTAAAGCCGCTCGATCACGGTGGGACGATGAACGTTGCGTCGCCGACGGGAACGAGCTACTGAGATTTTACTGCTCGACGTTTATGTGTGATCTAGGGCAAAACGGTAAATCAAATCTCTGTGGTCATCAGTACTGTAGCATATGTGGGATCATCGGATCTGGATTCTCGCCGAAGCTCGACGGAATCGCGACGTTTGCGACGGGGTGGAGAGGACACGTGGCGGTTCCGGAGGAGGTTGAAGAAGAGTTTGGGTTTATGAATGTGAAACGGGCCATGTTGGTTTGTCGGGTCGTAGCGGGTCGGGTCGGGTGTGATTTGATTGATGATGACGTGGATAAGAGTGATGGTGGAGGAGGGTATGATTCTCTGGTTGGGCAGAGTGGGAACAAGAGTGGGGCGCTTTTGAGGATCGACGATGATGAGCTTTTGGTGTTTAATCCAAGGGCTGTGCTTCCTTGTTTTGTTATTGTGTATACTGTGTAACCGGTTTTGTGATCGTCTGTGTGTTTATATTTTGTTTTACTCTTTTTTGTAACTCGCGAGGATTTTGGGTTTGATTAAGGTAAGTGTTTTAGAAGTTAATAGTGAAGTGTGAACGCTTAGTTTGTTTGGAAGATTGTGTATATCAATTGTGGTGACTTTGAATATGATCCAGGCATGTTTTGAGTCTGAGAGGTAATGTGACTAAAAGATTCAAAGATACTTTTAAGCAAAGCAATTTAGTCTAAACGAAATTTTTAGTCTAATGGTTTTTGTTATAGTCATTTCGTTGAATCCATTTTTTTTTGTTCCTTTGTTGAATAATTGATTAAAGGAAGAAAATGGTAGACTGCTACTATGTGAATATAAAAAAGGTTAACTAAAGTAAACTTTTTTTTTTGGGGTGTCAAACTAAAGTAAACGCTTTAGGATGGTATATTTAGTGTTTTAATTAGGAAGTTGATGTTGAAAGAAACATCTCTCGTGATTATTTTGTAAGAAATGAAAGAGAAATTTTATTAAGAATTGTGAAAGTGAAAACAGACGATTTCATTTGATGCTTTCTCAATTTACTTAACATTTGTTGGCTAGCATACATTCCATGAGATGTAGATCCATAAATACCGCATATGGCAACAAATTCAACTAGTGAAATCTTTTTTATCTTGGGCTTTTAATAGACCCTTACGGTCACGTCACAAACCTATTTTATAAACAAAACCTCGTGAACTTTTAGTATGGACATGCGAATTCTCACGTTATATGTTGGTTTTGTTCCTCCTAGTAATTTTTGTTTTTGTTTTTGTTTTTGTTTTTAGAGAGAAGAGAGAAAAGTTCGCCGGATCTGTTCAAGGCGACGATCAGACATCTAAACGGTTTTCGATTGACCTGAAATTTTGTGTAGAGCTTCGTGACTCAGTGTTCTTGAGGTTCAACGGTGGGTTTTGTATTCCAACGGTTGGTTCGTCGTAGATCGGGGTTTTAGCGGAGCGGTTCGTATGAGATTTCAGATTGAGCTACCTTGAGTGTTTTGGAAATCCGACGGTGAGTTCTTCTCGGATTAAGCTGAAATTTTGCAGTGTTGTTCTTGACTCGTTTATCTAGGATTTGGACGGTGGAGATCTGATTTGGTTGCCGGAATCCTAGTGAACCTAGGGTCGTTTGGAACTGCATATTTCTAAGCTCTTGTTGCTCTCTTGTGTTGTATTTTCTTGTGTGGGAGATTGCTCTTGTGGAGTCTTAGTCTCTGTATCTGTTCTTGTGGATCAGGGAGGACGTGGTTGTAACACTCATACATTTGATATAGTGGATTTTGAGTGGACTACGGTCCCGTGGTTTTTCCTTCTCACATTGAGAAGGTTTTCCACGTAAAAATTTGTTGTCTCATTTACGTTTATGTTTTTGAAGTTTTTGCTGCCGAGTGAATTGTATTTTTCTCACAGGCTCACAGAAGTTACGGGAAAACTCTAGTCCGCTGCGCCGTAGTTGTGCGTTGTTTTCCCCAACAGAGTGGTATTAGAGCTCGGTTTAATAACTTTGGGTTATTGGTTGCTTTTATGAGCGATGGAAAATATAGGCAGAATGATAAGCTTGAATGGTACTAATTATCATCTATGGAAAGGCAAGATGGAAGATTTGCTTTTTGTGAAAGAGTTTCATGTTCCAGTCTTTGAGGAGAAGAAACTTGACGATAAGACTGATGATCAGTGGAAGTTGCAACATCGCCAAGTGTGTGGTCTGATAAGGCAATGGATAGATGATAATGTGTTGAATCATATTGAAAATGAGACTAATGCTCGCTCTTTGTGGTTGAAGCTGGATCAACTCTTTGCTCGTAAGACCGGGAATAATAAGATGTACATGATCATGAAGTTGATTGAGTTGAGGTATCAGGATGGAACTCCAATGACGGATCACTTAAATGTGTTTCAGGGACTGCTCAATAAACTGTCTGATATGGGAATCAAGTTTGAGGATGAGATTCACGGTTTGTGGCTTCTTGGTACATTACCAGATTCTTGGGAGGTGTTTAGGATGTCTCTTTGTAACTCTGCATCGGACGATACTCTTTCGATGGATGTGGTGATGAACAGTGTCTTGAATGAGGAAACTAGAAGGCAATCAAATGCTAGTTCCTCGCGTTCAGATATGTTGGTTACTGAGTCAAGGGGGAGGAGTATATTCAGAGAGCCCAAGAATGATAAGAACAGGAGCAGGAGCAAATCTAACAAATTTGCGAATATAGAGTGCCATTACTGTCATAAGAAAGGGCACTTGAAGAAAAATTGCTGGAAGTTGAAGAAAGATAAAGGAAAAAATCAAGAAGATGGTGAAGATCGGGTGACTGTCACCGAAGATCAGTTTCTTATTCTTCTTGAGGGTGATGCCATTAATGTTGCTAGTTATGACACACCAGTGTGGTTGTTGATTCTGGGGCTACTACTCATGCTACATCGCAGCGGGATTTTTTTTTTCAACCTATACTCCAGGTGATTATGGTTCTGTGAAAATGGGTAATGATGGTGTGTCTCAGGTTGTTGGCATTGGTGATATTTGCTTGGAGACTAGTCTTGCTACTAAGTTGATGCTTAAGGGTGTTAAGCATGTCCCAAATGTTCGTTTGAACTTGATCTCTACAGGGAAGCTTGATGATGAAGGTTTCTATAGTTTATTCGGTGGGGGTAAATGGAAGCTTTCTCGTGGTTCTATGGTTATGGCTCGAGGTGTTAAGTCTTCATCTTTCTATTGGATGCAGGCTAAGGTCTCCAAAGATATGATTAATGCTATGGAGAATGATAATGCCATGGAGTTGTGGCATAAGAGACTCGGTCATATGAGTGAGAAGAGATTGTCTGTGTTGTCTAAGGAGGTCATTCCAAGTATCTCCGGTTTACACTTACAGAAGTGTGCTCATTGTTTTGTAGGTAAACAACACAGGGTATCGTTCAAGTCTTCTACACCTTCTAGGAAACCCGAGGTACTTGATCTGGTGCATTCAGATGTATGTGGTCCAATGAAGACAAGATCTCTTGGTGGTGCATCATATTTTGTCACATTCATTGATGATCATTCTAGAATGTTGTGGGCTTATACTATGAAGATTAAGGATCAGGTTCTGGGATACTTCAAGCATTTTGTGGCATTGGTTGAGAGGCAGACGGGAAAGAAGTTGAAGTGTATCCACAATGATAATGGTGGTGAGTATTCTGGACCATTTGATGCTTATTGCAGGGAACATGGTATTAGGCATCAGTTCACGCCACCTAAGACTCCACAGTTGAATGGGTTGGCTGAGAGGATGAACAGTATAATTGTCGAGAGGATGTGATGTTTGATTTCACAGTCAGGTTTGGCTTATACTTTCTTGGGTGATGCTTTTAGCTCAGTTGTTCACGTGTTGAATTTATCACCTAGTGCTCCATTGGAGGGTGATATTCTAGAGAGAGTTTGGACCGGTAAGAATGTTTCTTATGGTCATTTGGGGGAGAGCCTGAAAGCTATAGTGAAGCGTTCAGGCTATACTGATGGGGGAGAGCCTGAAAGCTATAGTGAAGCTTTGGAGGATGAACACAAAGATAAATGGCATGAAGCCATGGGTGACGAGATGGATTCTTTTGAAGAGAACCATACGTTTGAGTTGGTGAATTTTCCTAATGGTAAAAAGGTGTTTCTTAATAAGTGGGTGTACAAGATTAAGCATGATGAGACCAGTTTGCAACCTCGATACAAGGCTAGGTTGGTTGTGAAGGGATTCGGCCAAAAGAAGGGAGTTAATTTTGATGAAATATTTGCTCATGTTGTGAAGATGTCATCCATTCGGGTTGTACTTGGATTGGCAGCGAGTCTTGATCTAGAGGTTGAGCAAATGGATGTAAAGACTGCTTTTCTTCATGGTGATTTGGAGGAAGAGATTTACATGGTACAACCGGAAGTCTTTATTAAAAAGTGCAAAGATGATTTTGTTTTTCGTTTGAAGAAAAGTCTTTTTGGTTTGAAACAGGCACCAAGACAGTGGTATAAGAAGTTTGAGTTAGTGATGGGGGATCATGGTTATAAGAAGACTACTTCTGATCATTGTGTGTTGTGCAAATGTTTGGTAAAGATGATTTTATCGTCTTGTTGCTTTATGTTGATGATATGTTGATTGTGGGCAAGAACTTGAGTAGGATTCAAGAGTTGAAGAATCAGCTTGAAAAGTCAAAGATTTGGGTCCAGCGAAACAAATTCTTAGTATGAGAATTGTTCGAGATAGAGGTGAGAAGCTGATTCACTTGTCTCATTAGAGGTACATTGAAAAGGTACTTCAGAGGTTTCACATTGATAAGTCTAAAGTTGTTAGCACTCCTCTTGCTACACATTTTAGATTGAGCAGTCAACAGAGTCCGCGTACAAAGTTGGAGAAAGAAGATATGGCACGAGTTCCATATGCTTCTGCAGTTGGTAGCTTGATGTATGCTATGGTTTGTACAAGACCAGATATAGCTCACCCTGTTGGGACAGTTAGTCGTTTTCTCTCCAATCCTGGAAGAGAACACTGGAATGCTGTGAAGTGGATTTTGAGATATCTTCGAGGGACTTCTGACTTGAAGCTTACTTTTGGAGATGATAATTCATTGCTTATCAGTTATACTGATTCTGATTTGGCTGGGGATATTGATTCCAGGAAGTCTACTTCTGGTTACTTGGTAACATTTGCAGGGGGAGCTGTGGCATGGCAGTCAAGGTTACAGAAGTGTGTTGCACTTTCTACCACATAAGCTGAGTTTATAGCTGCAGTGGAAGCTTGTAAGGAGCTGTTGTCGATGAAGAGTTATCTTGAGGAGCTCGGTTTCAAGCAAGATAAGTATGTGCTGCTTTGTGATAATCAAAGCGCAATTCATCTCGGAAAGAACTCTACATTTCATTCGTGTTCGAAACACATTGATAGAAGGTATCATTGGATACATGATGTGGTGGCTTTTAAGGAAGTGGAACTTGCAAAAGTTCATACGGATGATAATGGAGCTGATATGATGACAAAGTCATTGCCGAGGGAGAAACTTAAAGCTTGCAGAAGGATGGTCGGAATGGCCGTTTCCTCCACCTAGTCGGAGGGGGAGTTTGTTGGTTTTGTTCCTCCTAGTGGAGGAATGTAAATATATATATATATATATTATATTTATATCTTATATAATAAAGTAAGGTTCGCTTAACCACAAGCTGATCCTTCTTTTAAATTTCATTTTAACTGTTTCTCTATTTTACCTTTTCATATTCTCATTTCTAAAATAAACATATATAAGAACAATAAATTCTATTAATTACACATTTAAAATCAATTATTACAATTTGACAATAATTTAACAAAATAAATATACAAAATAAATCAATTATCATAATTTGTCATCTTTTATTGTAATTATTTCTCTATTTTACTTTTTGATATTCTCATTCTTAAAAAAACATATATAACAAAAAGACATATACAAAGATAATAATTTCTCTTAATTGACCATAACTTAACTCATTTATACAATTTACAATAACTAATTAATTAATTAGAAAATTTTCAAATTGTTCTTTTTTTCAAGTTGATTTCCTCTTCTATATAAGCGATTACCTTTTCATATTCTCCTTTCTAAAAGAAACATATATAAGAACAATAATTTTTGTTAATTACATATTTAAAAACAATTATTACAATTTGACAATATTATTATTTGTGCTCAATGAAATATATAACAATTATTACAATTTGACAGTAATTTTTTAAAATGTGTCTTTTCAATATTACACTATTATACAACTCGATATTTTCCATCATAAAAAAAACATATACAAAGACAAGTGATCATCCTTCATTTTAATTATTTCTCTATTTTAGTTTTTGATATTCTCATTCCTAAAAAAAACATCTATAATAAAAAACATTTACAAAGATAATAATTTCTCTTGATTGACCATAACCTAACTAAATAATACAATTTGCAATAACTAATTAATTAATTAGAAAATTTCAAATTGTTTTTCTTTTCACGTTGATTTCTTCTTCTATATAAGTGATGTAGTACGAGCATTTAACCCCTAACAACTGTAAGATAATTATTACAATGCAAATTTCAATTTTTTTTCCTTTTCATGTTTATTTTTTACTTCTATATAAGTGATTTAGTTGGAGCAGATAACATCTCACGAATGTAAAATCACTTCTTTATAGTGCTATATATATATATTAACTTATTTTTTCTTTTCAGGTTGATTTTCTCTCTTTTACATATGTGATGTAGTTGAGAACATAAAATCAATGATGAATGTAAGATCACTTCTTTAATGTATTATATATATATATATTAATTTATTTAAATTAATTAGTGTTTACCTTCTAAAAATTATAATTTTTTCCGTATATCTTATTTAATTTTATTAACTAAATATAACTATATATCAACAAAACAAATATAACTAGATTAATTTAAATGGCATCACAATTTTATATAGTAAGGAAGATTTTCTCTTATATATAACTGTTGTAGTTGGGAGTATAGAGTCAATGACTAATGTAAGATCATTTCTCTATTTTCTCATCTTATGCTTTCAATATAATGTGAAAAGCAAGGTAAGACTTTTTTATTAGACGATCTATATGAGTTTCTCCACTTCTTCTAAGATGACCCAACCAAAATTTAGAATATTTTTTTTTATTTTTACATGTATTTTCATCATCACAATTTCATCAAATTCATTTTAATAGAAGTGTTAATTTGTTTTGAAATATATAATAAGCTATAATAACTTTGTGAAATATTGATAGAAATATAATTATTAGAAGACGATCCCAAAATACAAAAACTATTAAACTATATTATTTTTAAATAATTAAATAATAATGTAACTATCATTATTTAGTTTATTATTTACTTTAGTGTATGGAGAAAATAGAAACGGGAAAATGATCATTTTAATATCGAACTTACACGTTTTTGCCAAAATAAATACGAACTCTTTGTTGAGCCAAAAAATATACGAACTTTAAGTTGACTAAGCCAAACTAAGTACAGAAAAAGTCAACGTTAACAGTAGTTCAACGTTGACTATTCTTGTACTTAAATTGGCTCAGTCAACTTAAAGTTTGTATATTTTTAGCTCAACAAAGAGTTCATATTTATTTTAGAAAAAACGCATAAGTTCGTTATTAAAATGGTCATTTTCCATTTTTTAATTAACTATTTAGTATTGAATTTAATTTAAAATAAACTATAATCTTTCATCTATATAACTATAAAATATAAAATTATTTTATTAAAAAATATTTTACTAAATTGACCACTCATAAATATTTTACTAAATTGACCACTCATAAATATAAACAATATTTTATTTAAAAAATATCTCAAATACTACAAAATTGATTATATTTAACTAGTTTTCACGTGATGAAAATATTTATTTGGAAACATTTAGGAAATTTGAAGAATTCCGTTCATACAAATGTGATACAAAAAACACAACCCAATACAAAATTGACACAACCATTTCCGTACATATAACTTGATTTTAAATTGTAATATGGTTGTATGATGCTAATAAAGTCGCAAAGATTGTCTTGCAAAAATAATTTGAAATTTAAATATCATGTATAGTATGAACTCTTTAGCATTGATATATCATGGTTTTTACCCGTTTTTAGCCATGATATAAGTCCTTTTTGTCGAGTCTTTTCTCTAGTTTTAGAGTCTTTAAGGTTCTTTTCAAGATATAGGCGCTATGGAGCTAATTGGAGAATTTGAGAAGCTTTTGAGGCAATCCGGAGTTGAAGCCGTTCGGGAACAAGCTCAGCATCGATCGACACTGTGAAGCATCGATCGACACCCTACGTTTGAGAGTTCCACGACCAGAAGACCAAGCATCGATCGATACCATTTATGGCATCGGTCGATGCCCGTGACCAGAACGTGTGACAAGCCCGAGATTTATTCAGAAGCTTTCCTTATCTTTCGATAGAGATTCCAAAACGTTTTAGAAACAATATAATTAGGTTTTGAACCTCAGGGTTTGTTAATTTGGCACGAGAGTGTGATTGATTTGCCTGATCTAGTGTTTGGTGAGCAAAAGCCCTATTCGCAAAGGAATTTGGTCTAGGGATTTTGTGAACAATTAACTTGAACTTTAATGCTTGTTTAAAATTCTATGAATTTGAAACAGGAATTTGGAATTCTAGGTTTAGACATAGATAGTTTTCGCAACGACAGTTGGTTTACTTACATCTGTGTTTCGAGTTTGAAAGCGGAGCTTAATCTATCTGACAATTGATTTGATTTGATAATCCTGATTTACCTGCAAGTTTCCCTAAGCCTAGCTTCTCCTCCATTGATTTTATATCCTTGACTTACTTTCTTTTGTTATTTCTTAATTCATCTATTCTGCCTTAGCTTAGTTCTTATTTCTGAATCTATTGAGTGTTATCTTGAGTCTTTGTGGTTCGACCCCTAAATTACCATAGCGACTGCTTAGATACTTTAGGGTATTAGTTTTGAGCATATCAAAATTTGGGCGCGTTGCGGGACTCTAATTTCACCATTAGATTTCGAATTAGAATTTCGACTAAGTGTTTGAGCATCGATCGATACTCCTTGGTATCGATCGATACTCGTTGTTACTTTCGACTACTTACGCGTTTTTCCTTTGTCTTTCGGTGTATGCAGCATCGAGAGACCAGAGGAAGCAAGACAAGCAGTTGATCAACCTGTCTAACGAAGAACTAGCTGATTTAGAGCGTACAATCAGAAAGCAAAAGAAACAAGCTGAGATGAATCATCCAATTGTGCTTGCTCGTGATGAAGCTGGGGTTTTGAGAGATCAGGAGGGTCCCCTGTGTGACGCACAAGGGCAGAGAATTGATGCAGAGGTAACATTATTGCCCCTGCACCGGTTGCTAATGCTGCTATCCCACCAGCTGTGCGTGGGAATGTTGGGAATGTTCAGGGTAATGCCAGAACGCTAGGGGAGTACAACAGACCGGATCAGTTCTATGCAACACGGTCTGCGCCATATTCCTACTTTCCAGAGGAATGACTTCGAGCTGAAGCCTGCCTACTACACATTGTAGGTCAGCATCTGTTCCATGGTCTTTCTCATGAGCATCCATGGATCATATCGAGAGGTTCGAGGACTTGGTCACTAGCATCAAATACAATGGAGTGTCCAATGACTTCCTTTTCTGTAAGCTCTTCCCCTACTCTCTTAGTGGAGATGCAACTTACTGGCTGAAGCAGTTGCCTCCAGGTTCTCTGACCACTTGGGAGGAAACCAAGACTGCTTTCCTGAATAACTTCTATGATGATGCGAATCAGAGGAACTCAGGAACAAGATCTCCCAGTTTTCTCAGGGAGCAACTGAGGCGTTCAAGGCCGCCTGGGTTCGATTTCGCTCTTATCAGAGGGACTGCCCTCACCATGGGTTCTCGCAGGTCCAATTGTTGGGTATCTTCTCGAGGGTCGATTGGAGGTATCAGATGGCTTTGGACGCGGCCAGCAATGGAAATTTCAACACAAGGTATCCCGAGGACGCTTATGTGCTGATTGATATCTGGCTTTAGCAACAGTACTAAGAATGCTGATTTTGAGAGGAAGAAGCAGAATGGTAGTGTTGATAGGTTAAGATAGCTGAGGTGCAAGCTAAGTTGGATTCAGTTCACAGTTTGCTATTGGGTAAGCAGCAGAAGGCAGTTCACTTTGCTGAAGACGTTGAAAACATCATGGAAAGGTGAAGCTGAAGATGTTAACTACATAGGTGGTATGGGTATCAGAATTCATACCACGTAGCTTCACCAACAACGCCCAGAGAGGTGGATTCAATCTGACTTCAAACCTGCGAATTTCAGATCTCAGAAGCCATTTCAGAGCAGTGGATACACTCGGACTTATGGAAATTCGTCCTATCAGACGCCATCTCCCAAGACTCCTGAGAGCAAAGTCGAGACTATGCTTGAACAGATTCTAGAAGGGCAGCAGAAGATGACCGTTGACTTCATGGTAAGATGGACGCCTTATACACTGACATGGGGAAGATTGAGGCTCTGAACATCCATCAGAAGAAGCTGGAAACCCAAGTTGCTCAGACGGCAGAAACTGTGAAGAGACAGGATGGTTTCCTGAGACCCCATTATTCGCTTAAGATTTTTGACACTTTGAGAGGAAAACGGGGATTAGGTGGCTATCACCAATCGATACTCGCGTCTCGAACCTTGATTTGTGTATGCGAAGCCTAATTTGAAATCAAAAGCATAAAAAGAGATAAGTCCGGGGGAGAGGAAATAAATACCAAAATGATAAATCTGAGTGGTTCCTAGTCATGATATCGCATGAGGAAGAATCTAGAAGGTTTTGAATACAACATCAGTGATGAAACGGCAATGAAGGATTTAGTATGATTGATGTTGTGAGATAATGGGTGGATAATGGGAAACTGCAACAGCCTAAGGAGAAGTACATGGTGGTCCGAATCTGAAACTGTTTAGGTGACAACTGGGAGCTTGGAAAATGGTCATTACTTTGTCTCAAGAAAAAGGTGAGTCTCCATGTTTTCAAACTCTTTCTCTGTTTGGTTTTCTGTTTGCTTGAGGGCAAGCAAAGACTAAGTCTGGGGGAGTTGATATATCATGGTTTTTACCCGTTTTTAGCCATGATATAAGTCCTTTTTTGTCGAGTCTTTTCTCTAGTTTTAGAGTCTTTCAGGTTCTTTTCAAGATATAGGCGCTATGGAGCTATTGGAGAATTTGAGAAGCTTTTGAGGCAATCCGGAGTTGAGCCGTTCGGGAACAAGCTCAGCATCGATCGACACTGTGAAGCATCGATCGACACCCTACGTTTGAGAGTTCCACGACCAGAAGACCAAGCATCGATCGATACCATTTATGGCATCGGTCGATGCCCGTGACAAGAACGTGTGACAAGCCGAGATTTATTCAGAAGCTTTCCTTATCTTTCGATAGAGATTCCAAAACGTTTTAGAAACAATATAATTAGGTTTTGAACTCAGTAGAGGTATCAGATTGTATTGAGTTTATTACCTTGTGATTTCTGGAGAGAGAGAGTATTCGACAATCAAGTATTTTGAGAAGAATTCTTGAACCTTTTGTTATTTTTATTTCATTAATATGATATCTATTCTATTCATTGTGTTTGTTGCATTCACCATGTCTGAGTAGATCCCTTGTTAGGATTAGGGTTACTAAAGGGTAATTGATGGATTGTTAGATTGAATTGATTGTTAGGGAATATTCTATAGAGCTTTTTCCTAGACTTGGGTTTAATGCTGATTTATAGTCTGCGAA
>SMJT01000124.1:351963-502418 GCA_004349715.1 Crucihimalaya himalaica
TAGAGGTATCAAGTGTATTGAGTTTTACCTTGTGATTTCTGGAGAGAGAGAGTTCTTCGACAATCGAGTATTTTGGAGAAGAATTCTTGAACCTTTTTGTTATTCTATTATTTCTTATAATATGATATCTATTCTATTCATTGTGTTTGTTGCATTCACCATGTCTGAGTAGATCCTTGTTAGGATTAGGGTTACTAAAGGGTAATTGATGGATTGTTAGATCTGAATTGATTGTTAGGGAATATTCTATAGAGCTTTTCACCTAGACTTTGGTTTAATGCTGATTTAGTCTCGCGAACTAAAATCTGACTTTAGGTTGTTAATTGGCACGAAGTGTGATTGATTTGCCTGATCTAGTGTTTGGTGAGCAAAAGCCCTATTCGCAAAGGAATTGGTCTAGGATTTTTGTGAAACAATTAAACTTGAACTTTAATGCTTGTTTAAAATTCTATGAATTTGCAAAGGAATTTGGAATTCTAGGTTTAGACATAGATAGTTTTCGCAACGACAGTTGGTTTACTTTACATCTGTGTTTCGAGTTTGAAAAGCGGAGCTTAATCTATCCTGACAATTGATTTGATTGATAATCCTGATTTACCTGCAAGTTTCCCTAAGCCTAGCTTCTCCTCCATTGATTTTATATCCTTGACTTACTTGCTTTTGTTATTTCTTAATTCCATCTATTCTGCTTAGCTTTAGTTCTTATTTTCTGAATCTATTTGAGTGTTATCTTGAGTCTTTGTGGTTCGACCCCTAAATTACCATAGCGACTGCTTAGATACTTTAGGGTATTAGTTTTGAGCATATCAAAATTTGGCGCCGTTGCGGGGACTCTAATTTCACCATTAGATTTCGAATTAGAATTTCGACTAAGTGTTTGAGCATCGATCGATACTCCTTGGTATCGATCGATACTCGTTGTTTACTTTCGACTACTTACGCGTTTTTCCTTTGTCTTTCAGGTGTATGCAGCATCGAGAGACCAGGGAAGCAAGAACAAGCAGTTGATCAACCTGTCTAACGAAGAACTAGCTGATTTAGAGCGTACAATCAGAAAGCAAAAGAAACAAGCTGAGATGAATCATCCAATTGTGCTTGCTCGTGATGAAGCTGGGGTTTTGAGAGATCAGGAGGGTCACCTGTGTGACGCACAAGGGCAGAGAATTGATGCAGAAGGTAACATTATTGCCCCTGCACCGGTTGCTAATGCTGCTATCCCACCAGCTGTGCTGTGAATGTTGGGAATGTTCAGGGTAATCGCGCGCAGAACGCTTAGGGGAGTACAACAGACCGGATCAGTTCTATGCCAACCGGTCTGCGTCCATATTCCTACTTTCCAGAGGAATGACTTCGAGCTGAAGCCTGCCTACTACACACTTGTAGGTCAGCATCCGTTCCATGGTCTTCTTCATGAGCATCCCATGGATCATATCGAGAGGTTCGAGGACTTGGTCACTAGCATCAAATACAATGGAGTGTCCAATGACTTCCTTTTCTGTAAGCTCTTCCCCTACTCTCTTAGTGGAGATGCAACTTACTGGCTGAAGCAGTTGCCTCCAGGTTCTCTGACCACTTGGGAGGAACCAAGACTGCTTTCCTGAATAACTTCTATGATGATGCGAGATCAGAGGAACTCAGGAACAAGATCTCCCAGTTTTCTCAGGGAGCAACTGAGGCGTTCAAGCCGCCTGGGTTCGATTTCGCTCTATCAGAGGGACTGCCCTCACCATGGGTCTCGCAGGTCCAATTGTTGGGATCTTCTTCCGAGGGATCGTTGGAGGTATCAGATGCTTTGGCATGCCCCGCGGCTCAGGTCAAATGAGTATTACACGTTTCAACATCAGTAGGTTTTATCAGGCAACGCTATGTGCTGATTGAAAATCTGGTTCTAGCAACAGTACTAAGAATGCTGATTTTGAGAGGAAGAAGCAGAATGGTAGTGTTGATAGGTTACAGATAGCTGAGGTGCAAGCTAAGTTGGATTCAGTTCACAGTTTGCTATTGGGTAAGCAGCAGAAGGCAGTCACTTTGCTGCGAAGACGTTGAAAACATCATGGAGAAGGTGAAGCTGAAGATGTTAACTACATAGGTGGTAGTGGGTATCAGAAATTCATACAAACCGTAGCTTCACCAACAACGCCCAGAGAGGTGGATTCAAATCTGACTTCAAACCTGCGAATTTCAGATCTCAGAAGCCATTTCAGAGCAGTGGATACACTCGGACTTATGGAAATTCGTCCTATCAGACGCCATCTCCAAGACTCCTGAGAGCAAAGTCGAGACTATGCTTGAACAATTCTAGAAGGGCAGCAGAAGATGACCGTTGACTTCAATGGTAAGATGGACGCCTTATACACTGACATGAATGGGAAGATTGAGGCCTGAACATCCATCAGAAGAAGCTGGAAACCCAAGTTGCTCAGACGGCAGAAACTGTGAAGAGACAGGATGGTTTCCTGAGACCCCATTATTCGCTTAAGATTTTTGACACTTTGAGAGGGGAAAACCGGGGATTAGGTGGCTATCACCATCGATACTCGCGTCTCGAACCTTGATTTGTGTATGCGAAGCCTAATTGAAACAAAAGCATAAAAAAGAGATAAGTCCGGGGGAGAGGAAATAAATACCAAAATGATAAATCTGAGTGGTTCCCTATCATGATATCGCATGGAAGAAACTAGAAGGTTCTTGAATACCAACATCAGTGATGAAACGGCAATGAAGGATTTAGTATGATTGATGTTGTGAGATAATGGGTGGATAATGGGAAACTGCAACAGCCTAAGGAGAAGTACATGGTGGTCCGAATCTGAAACTGTTTATGTGACAACTGGGAGCTTGGAAAATGGTCATTACTTTGTCTCAAGAAAAAGGTGAGTCTCCATGTTTTCAAACCTCTTTCTCTGTTTGGTTTTCTGTTTGCTTGAGGGCAAGCAAAGACTAAGTCTGGGGGAGTTGATATATCATGGTTTTTACCCGTTTTTAGCCATGAATAAGTCCTTTTTGTCGAGTTTTTTCTCTAGTTTTAGAGTCTTTCAGGTTCTTTTCAAGATATAGCGCTATGGAGCTAATTGGAGAATTTGAGAAGCTTTTGAGGCAATCCGGAGTTGAAGCCGTTCGGGAACAAGCTCAGCATCGATCGACACTGTGAAGCATCGATCGACACCCTACGTTTGAGAGTTCCACGACCAGAAGACCAAGCATCGATCGATACCATTTATGGCATCGGTCGATGCCCGTGACCAGAACGTGTGACAACCCGAGATTTATTCAGAAGCTTTCCTTATCTTTCGATAGAGATTCCAAAACGTTTTAGAAACAATATAATTAGGTTTTGACCTCAGTAGAGGTATCAGATTGTATTGAGTTTTACCTTGTGATTTCTGGAGAGAGAGAGTTATTCGACAATCAAGTATTTTGGAGAAGAATTCTTGAACTCTTTTGTTATTCTTATTTCTTATAATATGATATCTATTCTATTCATTGTGTTTGTTGCATTCACCATGTCTGAGTAGATCCCTTGTTAGGATTAGGGTTACTAAAGGGTAATTGATGGATTGTTAGATCTGAATTTATTGTTAGGGAATATTCTATAGAGCTTTTCACCTAGACTTGGGTTTAATGCTGATTTTAGTCTCGCCGAACTAAAATCTGACTTTAGGTTGTTAATTGGCACGGAAGTGTGATTGATTTGCCTGATCTAGTGTTTGGTGAGCAAAAGCCCTATTCGCAAAGAATTTGGTCTAGGGATTTTGTGAACAATTGAACTTGAACTTTAATGCTTGTTTAAATTCTATGAATTTGCAAAGGAATTTGGAATTCTAGGTTTAGACATAGATAGTTTTCGCAACGACAGTTGGTTTACTTTACATCTTGTGTTTCGAGTTTGAAAGCGGAGCTTAATCTATTCCTGACAATTGATTTGATTTGATAATCCTGATTTACCTGCAAGTTTCCCTAAGCCTAGCTTCTCCTCCATTGATTTTATATCCTTGACTTACTTGCTTTTGTTATTTCTTAATTCCATCTATTCTGCTTAGCTTAGTTCTTATTTCTGAATCTATTGAGTGTTATCTTGAGTCTTTGTGGTTCGACCCCTAAATTACCATAGCGACTGCTTAGATACTTTAGGGTATTAGTTTTGAGCATATTCAAGCATATCATCGTAAATTAGATACATACTCTAAAAAATTTAACAAAAAATATTGTAGCAATTATTTTTACCGGAAACTTAGTTAAATATAATCAATTTTATAGTATTTGAGATATTTTTTTTAAATGAAAAATAGGTATATATTTATGTGTGGTCAATTTACTTAAAAATAATTCTATATTTTAGTATTTATATAAGTGAAAGATTATAGATAATTTTAAATAAAATTCGTATTAAATACTTAACTGAAACTAGGGAAAATGACCATTTAATAACAACTTACACATTTTTGCCAAAATAAAAACAAACTTTTTGTTGAGCCCAAAAATATACGAACTTTAAGTTCACTGAGCCAATTTAAGTACAAAAAAGTCAACGTTGAACTACTGTTAGTGTTGACTTTTTCTGTACTCAAACTGGCTCAGTCAACTTAAAATTTGTATATTTTTTGGCTCATTAAAGAGTTCATATTTATTTTGGCAAAAACGCGTAAGTTCATTATTAAAATGATTGTTTTCCCAAATAGAAACATGATATATGTTGTAAATTATAATTTTTTTTTTACCTAAGCGGAATGCTCAAACGACATTACATAGATCAATCATTTTGATATATATTATTTATATTGTGTTGTATAATTTACTACATTTGTTTAAACTCACGCAACGCGTGAGGCATTCCCTAGTATTATATATATATATATAACAAGAAGGAGAATAAGTCAGCAAGTGTGCGACTATAATAGAGAGAGAATAGAAAACAAAAAAAAAGAGGTTTTGTTTTTAGAGAGAAGAGAAAAAAGTTCGCCGGATCTGTTCAAGCGGACGATTGGACATCTAAACGGTTTCCGATTGACCTGAAATTCTGTGTAGAGCTTCGTGACTCAGTGGTCATGAGATTCAACGGTGGGTTTTGTATTCAACGGTTGGTTCGTCGTAGATCGGGTTTTAGCGGAGCGGCTCGTATGAGATTTCAGATTGAGCTACCTTGAGTGTTTGGGATATCCGATGGTGAGTTCTTTCTCGGATTGAGCTGAAATTTTGCAGTGTTGTTCTTAACTTGTTTATCTAGGATTTGGACGGTGGAGATCTGATTTGGTTGCTGGAATCCTAGTGAACCTAGGGTCGTTTGAACTGCGTATTTCTAAGATCTTGTTGTTCTCTTGTGTCGTATTTCTTGTGTGGAGATTGCTCTTGTGGAGTCTTAGTCTCTGTATCTGTTCTTGTGGAACAGGGAGGACGTGGTTGTAATACTCATACATTTGATATAGTGGATTTTTGAGTGGACTACGGTCCCGTGGTTTTTCCTTCTCACATTGAAAAGGTTTTCCACGTAAAAATTTGTTATCTCATATACGTTTATGTGTTTGAATTTTTTGCTGCCGAATAAATTGTATTTTTCTCACATGCTCATAGAAGTTACGGGAAAACTCTAGTCCGATGTGCCGTAGTTGTGGCGTTGTTTTCCATCATTATTGGCGCAATTTTTTTTTTTAATTTTCTTGCTGATATTTCGATTAGAGTTTAGAGAAGTAATGTTACTTTTATGGGTCCAATTTTGATATAGAAACTAAAATTGCATAGCTATTCTTAGAGCGTATTAACTTGTGAGACATTAGTACATTACATAAGAATTCGTGTCACACATGCATTTATATAGGTCCAAATCGCATTAAACATACCTTGATCGTTTACATGAAAGGCAAAACAATGATTATGTCGTTTTTAAAACTTAAAAAACAATAACATGCCAAAGCCACTACAAGACATTCTAATTTGAACACTTCTAGGTATCTCATATACAATATGTAATAAGAAATTTCTTTACAAGTCTAAGAACGTGAATCGAACAATTGCTCCACCAACTTAACGAGAGTAAATTAAAGTGCAAAAAAGCCTTAAACGATATTGAGTGTCGGCGTTTAGAGATTTCCGCGACGGTTTGGTGATTCGGAGGAGAAACAGAGCGATGGAGATTTTTTAATTTTTTTACCCAGATTAACTATTGCAATTTCAGTTTATCTTGTTTAGTAAATATAATTTTTTTATCAGACATTTTTTCCCCAAAATTTTTCGCGAAACATTTCAAAATTTTGGATTCATTTGAATTTCAGACTTCTTACGATAACAAAATCTTACAGACTTCACATGCAAAATCTACCGTGAGACTTCATCCAAAACTCGAGAAGTCTGTAAGCCGTAAACTCTAAAATTCGAACGTTTATTTCACTATTTGTTAACAAATACTAACATTTGACATCAAAATAGTATAATATATTCAAAAGCTAACAACTATACGAAGGATCGCTATTTTATATCAAAAACATATCAATCTAAGTCTAACCCTAAAGATATATGCATGGATTTTTACCCATTGGCAACCTCTAATCTATATGCCTCACATGGTTTACATCAAATGGCTTAGTTTTATGATTTTTTTTAAAACCTATTCGATTTGATTTTAAATATTTATCTTTCAAAGATTTTGATCGAAATAATTTTTTATCATTTTTTTATAATTTCACATTTAATTACGATTTCAGACTTCATGGTCGAAGTCTGCGCCTGTTTATGGTATTTAAGAATATAATCAGCCTTACATGCTTTAAATTTATGAAAGTTTCAAAAATTTTAATTTATAAAGTTCATATTTTAGATAATCTTATTTTCTTTAGAAGAAATTGCATTGAAAATATTTTTTTATTATTTTCTTAATTTAAATCTAAGGTTTAATTACGGTTCAGACTTCATGGATGTCATGAACGAAGTCTACTGTGAGACTTCGTTCAAGAAGTCTACGCTGCGCGGAGGTTAGAACTGTAATTGCAGTTTCTGTTTTTTTTTTGCAAATAAAAGGAGTTAATGTAATTTCCATACCCCAAAGGTCTAGTTTCATTTGTTTCAATTTGGGGTCTAGTTTTGCATTCAAACTCAATTTTTGGTCTAGTTTTAGCAATTCTTCCAATTAAAAACACTTTCCTAAATATTATGAAACTCTTCCTAAATCAAATAAACCTGGTTTAAAATGTTTTGCCTATCCTGATTTTTTGTTAAGTATTTTAGTGTTTTTTGAGAAGTATGAGAAGCATGACATATTGGTTACATGACATTATTGATTTTTTTTAAGGATTTAGTGTTTATTAAACCTTTCCTAAATTTTAAGAATACCTTCCTAAAATTAAAAAACAGCTTCCTAATATTCATGAAACTCTTCCTAAATAATATTTCTAAGCTATTATTTAACTTGGTTTCTCAAAACACACATCTAATATATAAGTGATTATTGTAACTCATTGTTTAAGAAGGCCTTCCTAAAATTATAAAGGCCTTCCTAAAATTACAATTACGCATTCTTAAATATTATGAAACCTGGTATTTGCCACAAACATTACCCAAAAACACTGACATTATTTTAGAAACCTATATCACATAAACATATCAGTTTCAAATGTTTACAATGTCATCAAACTAAACCATATCAATCTCATTACCTACAATGTTTCTTAATAAATGATTAGGAATCAAACAGAAATCAAATCTATGCGTCAGTCCTCGCGAACTAAAATCTGACTTTAGGTTGTTAATTGGCACGGAAGTGTGATTGATTTGCCTGATCTAGTGTTTGGTGAGCAAAAGCCCTATTCGCAAAGGAATTTGGTTTAGGGATTTTGTGAACAATTGAACTTGAACTTTAATGCTTGTTTAAATTCTATGAATTTGCAAAGGAATTTGGAATTCTAGGTTTAGACATAGATAGTTTTCGCAACGACAGTTGGTTTACTTTACATCTGTGTTTCGAGTTTGAAAGCGGAGCTTAATCTATTCCTGACAATTGATTTGATTTGATAATCCTGATTTACCTGCAAGTTTCCCTAAGCCTAGCTTCTCCTCCATTGATTTTATATCCTTGACTTACTTGCTTTTGTTATTTCTTAATTCCATCTATTCTGCTTAGCTTAGTTCTTATTTCTGAATCTATTGAGTGTTATCTTGAGTCTTTGTGGTTCGACCCCTAAATTACCATAGCGACTGCTTAGATACTTTAGGGTATTAGTTTTGAGCATATCAAGCATATCATCGTAAAATTAGATACATACTCTAAAACAATTTAACAAAAAAATATTGTAGCAATTATTTTTACCGGAAACTTAGTTAAATATAATCAATTTTATAGTATTTGAGATATTTTTTTTAAATGAAAATATGGTATATATTTATGTGTGGTCAATTTACTTAAAAATAATTCTATATTTTAGTATTTATATAAGTGAAAGATTATAGATAATTTTAAATAAAATTCAGTATTAAATACTTAACTGAAACTAGGGAAAATGACCATTTAATAACAAACTTACACATTTTTGCCAAAATAAAAACAAACTTTTTGTTGAGCCCAAAAATATACGAACTTTAAGTTCACTGAGCCAATTTAAGTACAAAAAAGTCAACGTTGAACTACTGTTAGTGTTGACTTTTTCTGTACTCAAACTGGCTCAGTCAACTTAAAATTTGTATATTTTTTGGCTCATTAAAGAGTTCATATTTATTTTGGCAAAAACGCGTAAGTTCATTATTAAAATGATTGTTTTCCCAAATAGAAACATGATATATGTTGTAAATTATAATTTTTTTTTACCTAAGCGGAATGCTCAAACGACATCTACATAGATCAATCATTTTGATATATATTATTTATATTGTGTTGTATAATTTACTACATTTGTTTAAACTCACGCAACGCGTGAGGCATTCCCTAGTATATATATATATAATATAACAAGAAGGAGAATAAGTGAGAGCCTGCGACGTTGTTGAAAATAAGAGAGAAGAAAGAGGAAAACAAAAACAAGAGTTTTTTTTTTGTTTTTAGAGAGAAGAGAAAAACAAATTCGTCGGATCAAGGCGAAGATCGGACATCTAAACGATTTCCGATTGACCTGAAATTTTGTGTAGAGCTTCGTGACTCAGTGGTCTTTAGATTCAACGGTGGGTTTTGTATTCCAACGGTTGCTTCGTCGTAGATCGGGATTTTAGCAGAGCGGCTCGTATGAGATTTCAGATTGAGCTATCTTGAGTGTTTGGGAAATCCAACGGTGAGTTCTTCTCGGATTGAGCTGAAATTTTGCAGAGTTGTTCTTGACTCTTTTATCTAAGATTTGGACGTTTGTAACTGCATATTTTTAGGCTCTTGTTGCTCATTCTTGTGGCGTTTTTCTTATTGTTAGAGATTGCTTTTTGTAGCCTTAGTCTCTGGTGGATGTGGTTGTACTCAAAAACGTTGGTGATAGTGGATTTTTGAGTGGATTACGGTCCCGTGGTTTTTACTCCTCACATTGAGGAGGTTTTCCACGTATAATTCGGTGTCTCATTTACTTTTATGCTTTGAAGTTTTTGTTGCTAAGTTTAATGTATTTTTCTCACGAACTCACATAAGTAAGGGTGAAACTTAAGTCCGCTGCGCAATAGTGCGTTGTTTCCTCAACAGAGGCAACGTGNTATATATATATATAATATAACAAGAAGGAGAATAAGTGAGAGCCTGCGACGTTGTTGAAAATAAGAGAGAAGAAAGAGGAAAACAAAAACAAGAGTTTTTTTTTTGTTTTTAGAGAGAAGAGAAAAAAGTTCGCCGGATCTGTTCAAGGCGACGATTGGACATCTAAACGGTTTCCGATTGACCTGAAATTCTGTGTAGAGCTTCGTGACTCAGTGGTCATGAGATTCAACGGTGGGTTTTGTATTCCAACGGTTGGTTCGTCGTAGATCGGGGTTTTTGCGGAGCGGCTCGTATGAGATTTCAGATTGAGCTACTTTGATTGTTTGGGATATCTGATGGTGAGTTCTTCTCGGATTGAGCTGAAATTTTGCAGTGTTGTTCTTAACTTGTTTATCTAGGATTTGGACGGTGGAGATCTGATTTGGTTGCTGGAATCCTAGTGAACCTAGGGTCGTTTGGAACTGCGTATTTCTAAGATCTTGTTGTTCTCTTGTGTCGTATTTTCTTGTGTGGGAGATTGCTCTTGTGGAGTCTTAGTCTCTGTATCTGTTCTTGTGGAACAGGGAGGACGTGGTTGTAATACTCATACATTTGATATAGTGGATTTTTGAGTGGACTACGGTCCCGTGGTTTTTCCTTCTCACATTGAAAAGGTTTTCCACGTAAAAATTTGTTATCTCATATACGTTTATGTGTTTGAATTTTTTGCTGCCGAATAAATTGTATTTTTCTCACATGCTCATAGAAGTTACGGGAAAACTCTAGTCCGATGTGCCGTAGTTGTGCGTTGTTTTCCCATCATTATTGGCGCAATTTTTTTTTTTAATTTTCTTGCTGATATTTCGATTAGAGTTTTAGAGAAGTAATGTTACTTTTATGGGTCCAATTTTGATATAGAAACTAAAATTGCATAGCTATTCTAGAGCGTATTAACTTGTGAGACATTAGTACATTACATAAGAATTCGTGTCACACATGCATTTATATAGGTCCAAATCGCATTAAACATACCTTGATCGTTTACATGAAAGGCAAAACAATGATTATGTCGTTTTTAAAACTTAAAAAACAATAACATGCCAAAGCCACTACAAGACATTCTATTTGAACACTTCTAGGTATCTCATATACAATATGTAATAAGAAATTTCTTTACAAGTCTAAGAACGTGAATCGAACAATTGCTCCACCAACTTAACGAGAGTAAATTAAAGTGCAAAAAAGCCTTAAACGATATTGAGTGTCGGCGTTTAGAGATTTCCGGCGACGTTTGGTGATTCGGAGGAGAAACAGAGCGATGGAGATTTTTTAATTTTTTTACCCAGATTAACTATTGCAATTTCAGTTTTATCTTGTTTAGTAAATATAATTTTTTTATCAGACATTTTTTCCCCCAAAATTTTTCGCGAAACATTTCAAAATTTTGGATTCATTTGAATTTCAGACTTCTTACGATAACAAAATCTTACAGACTTCACATGCAAAATCTACCGTGAGACTTCATCCAAAACTCGAGAAGTCTGTAAGCCGTAAACTCTAAAATTCGAACGTTTATTTCACTATTTGTTAACAAATACTAACATTTGACATCAAAATAGTATAATATATTCAAAAGCTAACAACTATACGAAGGATCGCTATTTTATATCAAAAACATATCAATCTAAGTCTAACCCTAAAGATATATGCATGGATTTTTACCCATTGGCAACCTCTAATCTATATGCCTCACATGGTTTACATCAAATGGCTTAGTTTTATGATTTTTTTTAAAACCTATTCGATTTGATTTAAAATAATTTATCTTTCAAAGATTTTGATCGAAATAATTTTTTATCATTTTTTATTATAATTTCACATTTAATTACGATTTCAGACTTCATGGTCGAAGTCTGCGCCTGTTTATGGTATTTAAGAATATAATCAGCCTTACATGCTTTAAATTTATGAAAGTTTCAAAAATTTTAATTTATAAAGTTCATATTTTAGATAATCTTATTTTCTTTAGAAGAAATTGCATTGAAAATATTTTTTATTATTTTCTTAATTTAAATCTAAGGTTTAATTACGGTTCAGACTTCATGGATGTCATGAACGAAGTCTACTGTGAGACTTCGTTCAAGAAGTCTACGCTGCGCGGAGGTTAGAACTGTAATTGCAGTTTCTGTTTTTTTTTTGCAAATAAAGGAGTTAATGTAATTTCCATACCCCAAAGGTCTAGTTTCATTTGTTTCAATTTGGGGTCTAGTTTTGCATTCAAACTCAATTTTTGGTCTAGTTTTAGCAATTCTTCCAATTAAAAAACACTTTCCTAAATATTATGAAACTCTTCCTAAATCAAATAAACCTGGTTTAAAATGTTTTGCCTATCCTGATTTTTTTTGTTAAGTATTTAGTGTTTTTTGAGAAGTATGAGAAGCATGACATATTGGTTACATGACATTATTGATTTTTTTTAAGGATTTAGTGTTTATTAAACCTTTCCTAAATTTTAAGAATACCTTCCTAAAATTAAAAAACAGCTTCCTAATATTCATGAAACTCTTCCTAAATAATATTTCTAAGCTATTATTTAACTTGGTTTCTCAAACACACATCTAATATATAAGTGATTATTGTAACTCATTGTTTAAGAAGGCCTTCCTAAAATTATAAAGGCCTTCCTAAAATTACAATTACGCATTCTTAAATATTATGAAACCTGGTATTTGCCACAAACATTAGCCCAAAAACACTGACATTATTTTAGAAACCTATATCACATAAACATATCAGTTTCAAATGTTTACAATGTCATCAAACTAAAACCATATCAATCTCATTACCTACAATGTTTCTTAATAAATGATTAGGAATCAAACAGAAATCAAATCTATCTCATTCACGACAAATTCTCGATAGATATTAAATGCCATCTTCGATCTTGTGTCTTCAGCAGTTATATCTGTCAGTTTGATCATCAAGTCCTCGATTCCCATAGAGTGGCACTCAATCATCTTAATGATGAAGAGTGCACAATTCACATCAATGGTTGTATGCATAATGTATTTCTTTGGGCAGTAGACTTTGTATGGAGTGAGCTCTCGATCAATAGGGTGTACCTTCACCTAGCACAACGAAGAAGATATAGTATCATTCTGCAATGAAAACCAATATACAATCACTCATTATGTATATATACTTCAAACTAACATAGTTATATTACATAAAAGGGTTTTTATGGATTTATACCTGCAAATGATCTGATGAGACTGTGTATCAAATCACCTTTACACTTGTTGCTTTTACAATCTAATATTGTGATTGTTCTTGTAGTGAAGCCTATCTCCATGCCAATGTGCTTTTCGTATTGGTAGCAATAGGCGACGCCATACACTCCGTCAATGTCATGCCATTTCTTTGCAGGAAGGCAAATAGAAGGTAAGTCGCTTCTGAAAATATCTATCAAATCCTTAGAAAACTCATATTGTGATTTCCATGGATATGATATCTTGAAATACTTGTAGCATTCACTCAGTCTTCTGAAGAAGCTAATTCCTACAAAGACTAACTTTGGGAGCCTCTTGTTATGGAAGTAGACTGGGTCTTGATTCTTTCTGAGCCAAATTACTCCTAATCCTGCATCGACATACTGTTTTTACAAGATTCAAAACAAGTAATCATTGTATGTTTCTAATACAAACATGAATATATTCAAGCATAAAATAAACATAATGAATGAAAACAAACAAACCCATAACTTTTCTGATAATAACAAATACAGAATCTCTGATCCAAATTACTATTGATCTTTCGATGCTAAACAGATGCAATATTTTACAGTGAGTATACAAATACCGTTTCTTGAAGATATGCATCTGGTTTCTCTATCACGTCAAACCAGTGTGGAGTTAATAATTGTGTATCAGTGATCACTCTGCAAATATTAGAAACGATTTATCTTACTTTTAGATTAAAAATCTACTTTTGAAATAGAAAAAAGCGTTAAAACAACACACTAACCCTTGTTTGATATTTGAGCTCTTCCAATCACTCAATTCTTCCATATGGTTGAGAGTTGGAGACAGGAAAGGGTTGAATTTCGGATGTATAGCAGCTGTTGCAGGGTTTCTTCGTGCTCTATATGGAGTGATGGTTTGCATTGATGGAGTTATGGTTTGCATTGATGGAGTTATGAGCCGGGTGCTCG
Source organism: Crucihimalaya himalaica (assembly GCA_004349715.1). Classification (NCBI taxonomy): domain Eukaryota; kingdom Viridiplantae; phylum Streptophyta; class Magnoliopsida; order Brassicales; family Brassicaceae; genus Crucihimalaya; species Crucihimalaya himalaica. Next base: position 365,802 of record SMJT01000124.1, read on the forward strand.
GCCTTGGAACCTGCTGTTCATCGTCAATCTTTGTTTCTTCGCTGGAACAGCATTATTAACTTCGTTACACCGTTTCTTGTTTTTTTCCTGAAATCAATATGTAAGAAAACTCCGCACATTATAATGAATTACACCAAATATATCACATACTTCTACTGCAACACAAGAAACGATATGGTTATGTCTTGTAAAAAACACTTCGAAGATATCACATACACAACACTGGTTATCAAAGAACATGCCACCAAATAAATCCGTGTTCAGAAGGTCTTCCTAAAAGTAAGATGTCTTTTTCTAAATTTTTAACAGTTCTTCCTATAGTTTTAACTAAGTCTTAATCTAATCAACTTTTTTTCTAAGAGATACCCTATGAATGAAACCTTCAAAAAAAAATTGAATTACAATAACAAACCTCGGGTGGAGTAAAACATTTAACATTAAACGTTGGCTTATTAGTTTGTCACTTCACATCCTTCTCACTTTTTTCCTTATTCAACATAAAAACATAAGAAAAAGTCAAAAACATAAAAACGTTGGCTCATTTGGAGGATATTGTTTATACTTTAAGAAAATACCATCTCTTTTGGTTCCTGTTCACCTTCTTTCTCTCCCAGCCGGTACCGTATGTCTTTGATTTTAAAATCATGTTCTTTGCCCAATTCATGCATTAAAACACAGATGCGTGTTTTAAGAATTGTTCGCACTACTCCTTTCCTCTATTTGTTTTCGTATTTAGCTTCAACTTCTTCCATCAGCTCTGGCACTGTTAGCTCCTGAGAGAGTGATGGTGTTTCAGTACGTGTAGGTGATGGTAAATGAATGTTATCATCTCTATCAAACTTCAAGAATAAAAATCACAAGTTAATGTCTATTGAATATATGCTAAAATACACACATAAAATCTCAAAAAATGTAAAAGCTCACCTCATGATGTTGATTGTCTTCTTCTACATCATTGTTTTGATCCACACCATCCTCAACATTATTTCTCTGTAACAAGGATCTATTTTAGCTTCCTATAAATTTAGTTTTCAGTAAAACACAGAAACCTAACCTCTTGATTTCTGTTGGTTTCGTCCACATTTTGATGTTGATTATTATCTTCTTCATTTTGATTCATACCATCATCATCACCACATCTCTGAGTAACATTTTCTATATCACCCAGCAAATAAAAAACGTTTTTAGTATATGTTTAAGAAGACTTTCATACATTTAATATATAAGGAAAAAATCAGGAAATCTTACCTCAGTAGTTGAATCGAGCTTCTGGGTTACTTCTTGTGTTTGTGTACCCGCATTTTTCTCATCCTTGTTCATCTTTTCAAACATTGGACAGTAATTGTTAGAGTCAGTTTTCCCCATGTGTTTTCAATTGTTCAAGAATATTTTTATGAATATTATCTTTACCTCATCTGTTGAATTGAGCTTCTGAGTTAATTCAACAATAGGATCTTCTTCTTGTGTCGTCTTCGTAGCATTCTGAGCCTCTGAATTCTGAGTCACATTAATTGTATCTTGTTCATTTGGAGATTTGTTAGATGGAGGGATCCCATTATCTGTATTAAAGTTTTGAGTTGGGGAATTGTTAGATAGAGGGATTCCATCATCTCTGTTATGCTGTTACAACAGAAAATGCAAACGGTTAATTGTTAATTGTATGGAAAATCATCCAAAGTCATTAAACGTACTTAGAACAAGTTACTTTACCTGATCGTGTGTGTTTTTATTATCATATATTCCCAGCTTCTCCTCTATTTTTGATAAACGGTTGTTGACATTTTTGAAACCGTCTTCAACAATTTTGTATAGATTGTTCATCATCGAGACAAGTGACTCACCCGAAGAAGATGGTCTGGCTCTCTCCTTGGCACATAACTGATATGAATTCATAGCAACATGTTCAATCACATCTCCAACATCCAGTGATCCTTTTCTCCAGTCTCCAACTGTAATCTTGTAACCTTTGTTCAATAACTCCACCATCAAACTCTGATCTGCATCATCTGTGTCTTCCAACAAGACTCCATCTTCTAGATCATCAGGTATTGGAGGTAAGATGCAAATCACCTTCAGCTGCATAAAAAAAAAACGACTTATCAATATCTTCCTAAATTACTATAAATCCTTCCTAAAAGCTAAGAGCATATTCATTTTTTTGGTTTGAAAAAAACTCAGCTGATCTGATGATTCCATGCTCTCCACCTGAGCAATTGTTGGAGTAGCAATGTGTGTGTATCGTTCACACAAGAATGTAATATGTTGCTCTATGAGTAACCCTACTAAACGCTGTTTGTAACAGCGGTATAGACTCGAGTATCCACAGGTTCAACGCCAATGGATAACCGTGTAGATCATACTTTGCCTTCTTCAGGTTTGATGGCATAACTTTCTTTATCGATTTCAGCAGGAGATTGTAAGCTTCCCTTCCCCACGTATACTCAACCAGTACACCAGTATCTTGGGCGATCTTTAGATTCTTCTCAGGGAATTTGTAGTACTTGTGTCTCTGAAGCAGTATACTCTCAATGAGTACCAGCATACCTAAGGAGAACCTCTCATCTCCGGCGTCTGCGTGAGTCTCTCTCAGAATCTCAATAAGGTCTTCTAATGTGTGCCCATCTTCTGTCTTTGCCCAGTCATGTTGATCATAATCAGCACCTTCATCAGGTTCCCATTCAGCACATTTCAATCTTGTGACCATATTAAACTCTCTTATCGAGAACCTCATAGGTTGTGCTCCAAAATGAAACGAGATCTTATTCTCTTTCGATGTTATCAAACTCCTCCATAGCAAACAGTGTACCATCTTCCCTGACATTGTCAACTCCCTTGTGCTAACCTTCAGAATTGGTCATAAGAATGATTCTCTGGTCCTATAGAACTCTACATCAGTGAGGATGTTTTTTACTTCCTTGATGTATTCGTAGTTTGCAAATTGGTTTACAATTGCCCCTGCTTTCGGCTCATCTCCTATGTTGAAATGGAGCTTAGGCAGTGTGACACTTGTAGGAAAATAATCTCCCATTTTCTGCTGTCAACAACAAAATAAGAAGAAACCAGTAAATCGGTTTAGGAAGGTCTTCATAAAATAAAAGGATTCATTCCTGAATTTTAACAATGTTTCCTAAACGTTTAACATAGACAGTATATGCGTAATATACATTGATCCTAAATCGTATACTTCATCCTAAATCACACATACATAAACACAAACACACGCACACACATGAACACACACACACACACACACATAAACAGACACCCAGACACACATACACCCAGACACACACACACACACACATGAACACACCGCCCAAACACACACTCAGACACACATACACACACATAAACAAACACACTACAAACAAACAAACACACTCACAGACACATAAACAAACACATCAAAAACACACTCACAGACACACTCACAGACAAAAACACACACACATTGATTCATCTAGATGCATATAATATGATGTTATCCTAACTTTATAGGGTACACACAAACGAACACACACCACAAACACACTCTCAGATACACATACACATACACACACACACACACACACAAACGAACACATACCACAAACACACACTGACACACACAAACAAACTCACACCCACAAACAAACACACTTATGGCATTATAAGAAAGCTTTCCCAAACATTTAAATGAAGTAATTACAAATGGTGGTGTTAGTTAATCTAATAGAACTTAATCATGTCATTGTTGTAAATGTGAAATTACACAAAAGAAGTATGAAGTGTATGCTACTTTTCAGCGAGAACAACAAGGTGGTCATTTGGATAACTGAAAAGCAAACAAGAACAGATCATGCTCACATCAAAGCAAAAGAGATGCTCTCTGATAACTTGATTCCAATTTGAACACTGGGAAATAGCAATAGAAAAGACCCTAAAGAAGTTGAAAGACAAGAAGACAAAAAGTGTATTTCGATTTGAAATTAATTTTGTGTTTCCAACTGTGAAATTCAACAAATGAAATTCTAAATCGTATACTTCATCTTAAATCACACATAAACAGACACCCAAACACATACACACACACACACATAAACTGACACCCAGACACACATACACCCACACACACACACGAACACACAACCCAAACACACACTCAGACACACATACACACACACAAACAAACACACTACAAACACACACACAAACAAACACACCACAAACACACCACAAACACACACAAACACACACAAAAACACACACACAGACATATACACACACACGCACAAAAGAAGCCGTAATTGAGAAGATACTAACTGAGAACCCACAATTGGAATTGTAGTAGTATTAGGAGCTAAAAAATTGTTGAATCTCTTTAGCTAAAGAGAAAATTAGCATTTAGATACTAACTGCGAAGCTACAATTTCAAACAACTGGAAACAAATTCGAGCTCGGCATTGAAATCATAATTCGAGCTTAGGAAATTGAAATTGAAATCATAATTCGAGCATTGAGTTTGAAATCATGCTCTCTTGAGCTTAGGAAGAAAGCATGGAAATCATAATCGAGTTTATGACAAGCTTGTTCATGGAAATTGAGTTTTACCTTAGGAAAAAGACGGAAGCGAGTAAGATCGATCCAAACCGCAAAAGCTTTACTCGATTGAGCTCCAAACTGCCGATGATAGACGGGCGACGTAACACTGGCATTGGAGAGCGGCGAAGACGATGAGAGACCGGCGAGAGATGGCCGGATTGATTAGGGAAGATATCAGCGACGACAATGACTATGGTATTTCGGGTTTGTTTCAGGTTTGTTTCAATAGAGGCAGTATGGTCACTTCGTTGATTCACAAATGTTAATAATGGAAAATGCCAACCCATGTGCTATTTTTGGCCCAAAAACATAAAACTATGGTATTTTGGAGAATTATCCTTTTCTCTATATATATAATAAACCTATTTTCTCTCTGCTTTTTAAATTATCCATTTCAACATTTTTTTTGTAGGATTCACACAAAAGATTAATAAATTTAATAGTAATGAGTAAATTCACTAACTTTAAATTCACTAAATGAAAAAGAGAGAGAAAATATTTAAAATCTTTATCTTATATAAGAAATTTAATTAAAAATGAAAAATGTATATAAATATTAATTTCTTTCTATGTACAATGAAGGAAGTTTGGAAAAAGACATTTAAAATATTACACTTGAGTTTTTTTTTAAATATTTTTAAAAATATTATAATTGTTGATAGGAAATCTCAAAATTCAACACTAAAAGTAAAAATAAATAATTTATAGGTTGCGCAATCAAACACTTAAAAAGTGATAAATATATATATGTAACTTATCTAAAATAAAATTGTAATGTTGTACAATGCTCAAGAGAAAGAAAAATACACACTTGAGCATTTACCAATTGAAACAATTTTAACGTAAAACGATTTAGAGAAGCGGCAAATTAAAGCCAGATAAATTTTTAGAGAACATTCGTTTTGCAACACAAAATTGACATCTCAAAAAAAAAACAAGTTAACGCTAGCTATCGATGAGAGGAGCGAATAACATGACATTGTTATGGATGGATATAAATTTTGCGTTATTTTTTGTTGAATGTTCTGTCGTGATCAACATATCTAATAAGTCATCTAAAAATCTCCAAGTGTAATAAATATTGGATCAGAGGCATACGAGGGCGGCAACATCCATTTTAAGCTCAGGAGCAGCAGCAATAGCATGCGAGCAAGGTATTTTCTCAACATCATACACTCCACATCCACATGTTCGATGTTGGAAATCATTGATACAATCTCTATGTCCTCCCGTCACGTGAAATCGCCAACCGTCTATGCGTTCGACAGTCATCTGGTCAGCATAATGCTGACGAATAGTTAGCAAATATTTCACTCCCTTGCTATGTTTTGTTGTGAGACTCATAGAAAAACCATCTTCCTAGCTTCTCTCGTATGAATTCCAAAAGAAAAGGTATGGGAAATCCTCGAGCTGGCTTAAGTGCGAAGTTTATCGATTCAGCAATGTTGCTCGTTTGTATGTTCTATCGTTCTCTTGAAAAGTGAATGCGGGCCCATAGTTTCCCATCTGCGTTCCAAGTAAGCTACAAGCTCGAGCTTCGTCTCACGTAAGGCGTCCATGTATCTGTTAAAATTATAATGCGTATATGCATACACAGTCCTTCTTACCAAGTACATAAGATGCTTTCCCTTGTACTTCGTGATTATGTTATTCTGTAGGTGATAATAACATATCCCTCTTGTTACCCATGGCATAACAATTTCCATGGCATTCTTAATCGAGGCGTGCCTGTCGGACACTATGACCAAAGGAAATTGATCGGAGACACATCCACTCAACTTGGTGAAAAACCATTGCCATGATTCATCATTTTCAGAGTCTACAATAGCAAAAGCTAACGGGAATATATAGAAATTCCCATCCTGGCTGCAAGCAACTAGCATAACTCCGCCATACTTCCCCGGTAGATGATATCCATCCACCACCATAACTCTTCTCAGAAACTGAAAACCGGTAATAGAGGATCCAAGAGCCATAAACAGATATTTGAATATGTTTTGATATCAACCACAAGATCAGTGACGGTTCTAGGATTAGCTAGCCCGATGAGATAGAGATAAGACGATAGCTACTCATATCCATCTTCCGCTGTTCCCCTCACCAATTGTTCTGCAAATATTAAAGCTTTATAAGAAGTGGTATAATTCATCTGCATACCATATTTATTCTTCATTGTAGATCTAATCATCTTCGGCGTTACTCCATCGATTGTTCCCCATTCATCATAAAACAGTTTAGCAATATATCTTGGAGCATGACGTTTGCGCAGATAAATTCGGTCCGCCACATTGCAAGTATGATCTTTTTGTACAAAGTAACCCAAAACCTTTTTGGTTCGTTTTTCACAGCCGCTCTAATCCTCTAATTGCATCCTTACACACTGAAAATGGCTACAAACAACTTTTGTGTAGACTTATGCACTATGAACTTGAATTTCAACATTATAGCCGTTAACCGCAGCTAGGATACAAGCGCATCCATTGTAGGAAAACTCTCAGTAGTATAGATACTGTCTGACCATGTCATGTTGGATCTTGGGCCTTCACCAACAAAGCCACCTTCCGTAACAAGACACGTATTATCATCATCATCATTTTCACTAACATCCTCATCCTTAACTTTCTCATACACAGTATAGTCCTCAAGGTATTCGTCTTTAACCTCATCAGCATGAGATTCTTCATCATCATCATCATCATCATCATCGCCAATGACGTTAACCTCACCACCATCACATATATCCATATCTTCGTCTAAACTCTTCTACATCCTCAAGGTCTTCGTCAACACTTTCACCAGCAACCTCATTTCCACTAGCAATACCAAAACGACTCAAGACGCAAAAGCGTACATAGGTGGTGTAGGACAATCCGTGTCCGTTAGTTGTAACATTGAATTCGACAACGAGTAAGTTAACTCGAAGAAGTCGTTCTTGTCCACCTCAAAATGCCACTTACAGTCTTTCATCACTCATTCTCCATAGACAGCAGGTATTGCAAACTTTTAGTTTGTTTGATAGTAGACTTCAAAGGTGAAGTCTGTTGAAAAATAATTATCAAAAATTCATAAAATCGATTTAAGATAGAATATAAGACATTGAGATGTGAATTCATACATAAACAACAACAATAACTAATACACATGTAAAAAAATTAAAATCTCGAAAATGCAAATTATATATGATACAAATCCATTTTTTTAAAAGATAGTGCAAGAGACTTCTCGAACGAAGTCTACGCACAGACATCCTCTGTGAAGTCTAAAGTTTATAACTTAAACACCTAATAAGTTAAGAAAAAATATATCAAAATAATTATGCGATTAAAATAGTTCAAATTTCTAAAACATTAAAAGCCATACGTAACACACATGTTAGGACAAGAAAAAAAAACTAATTACAAATAGGCTAAAATTGCATTTTTACTGATATTATCATTAGAGACTTCACAGGCGAAGTCTCTTAGTAGACTTCTTCGATGAAGTCTGCTTTGCTATCTGAAGCAGACTTCGCCCGTGGAGTCTGAAGCACGAGTCTAATTTTGCAATTGACTAGATTTTGACTTTTTGAGCAGACTTCACAGGCGAAGTCTGCTACACAAGGAGACTTCGTCAGTGAAGTCTATACCAGTTTGGGGTCTAGTTTTGCAATTGACTACAATTTTGACCTTTTTAGTAGATTTCATCTAGGAAGTCTTTTTGGTAATGGGCTGTGCATGTGAAGTCTATTACGTAATTAGACTTCCTCGATGAAGTCTTTTTGCCTTCAGAGACTTCTTCGGCGAAGTCTACCCATAAAGTAGGGTATAGTTCTGCAATTGACCAGAGTTTGACTTTTAGATGAGACTTCGTCTGAGAAGTATATGTAGAAAAAGGGTTACTTTTGCAATTGACCAAAAAAATTTATTTTTTAAATTTCAGATTTACTGATGGTTGTAAACTTATACGAGAAGTCTACCAATAGTCAATGTTTCGGAATTTCGATCAAATGCAAAACTAACCCCTTTTCACGTAGACTTCTCAGATGAAGTCTCGATAAAAAGTCTTCGTTCCGGTCAATTGCAAAACTAACCGCTTTTTTCGCAGACTTCACAGGAGAAGTCTTTGTACAAAGTCAGACTTAACGGTCAATTGCAAAACTAGACCCCTTGTAAGCAGACTTCGATAGTGAAGTCTAAACACCGTTTTTCATTTTCAAAGGAGAACTTCAGACTTCATCGTGGTTCAATCATAAAGTCTGAGACCCAAAAAGTCAATTGCAAAACTAACCCCCAGGTGACTATTGAGACTTCACCCATGAAGTCTGCCTTCTAGAAAATCGGAGAAAATGAAGCAAAAATTACCAAGATTCGGTTTGAGCTTGTGTTTAGCTTCTAAAACGGCCAAGAACTGATCACGCCACCAATACCCAAGCAACTCAAGCGTTATTATGCTCGAATCTTAGTAAATCGCAAGATATATGGATGGTAAATATTTAAAACGATATTATAGAGTTAAATGGTTGAAATGAGAGAAGAGATCGACAAAATGGAGCTTTTAACTCAGTTTTAGAGCATTAAAATCACTTAGATCGGTAGTTTGAAGCATTTAGAGGTCAATTTTGTTTGGTAATGGTGGTTGGGAACTATTGAAGACGTTGACATTTTCGATATTACGTGAGAATCTTTGGGTTATTGTTTTTCAAACCCAGCTACCAGACTTCACAGGAGAAGTCTGCGTTAGGTATTTTTGTGAAAAAAAGAAACTGGGAATTATATTTTAAGGTATTTTGAAAAAAAAAAAAGATGGGTCTAGTTTTGGAATTGATTTTAAATAAGGATATAGTTTAGCAAGAATATATATGGATTGTGAAATATATGAACTCTTATTTAAAAAATTCTTTATAGATTATTACAAAACTAACTATTAATTTACAAAAAAAAAAAAAATAGCATATAATATTAATACATCAAATAATTTTTTCTATAAACAAATCCTTCTTTATATATATATATATATATATTATTCATTTATTTAATTAAGTTTTGATTAGTCTCTTTTACAATTGTCTCCAAGCCCAAAGTCTATTAAAAGTATTTGTTTTTTCTTCACAAAGAATATTATTTTAAATGTTCCTTACTTACATATTTTTATATTTTATGTAGCAAAATGTATATGTATTTATTACNAAATTATTATTTTTGTATGTGTCTTTTTGTTATATATGTTTTTTTAAGAATGAGAATATCAAAAAGTAAAATAGAGAAATAATTAAAATAAAGGATGACAAATTATAATAATTGATTTCTTTTGTATATTTCCTTTGTTAAATTATTGTCAAATTGTAATAATTGATTTTAAATGTGTAATTAATAGAAATTATTGTTCTTATATATGTTTATTTTAGAAATGAGAATATGAAAAGGTAAAATAGAGAAATAATTAAAATGAAGGTTAAAAGAAAGATGACACGTGTCAGCTTGTGGTTAAGCGAACCTTACTTTATTATATAAGATTGATTACTTTCATAATTTATATTTTAAAAATTCTTTGCCTATAGTAAATAATTTATATAGATTAAACGACTAACCATTTGTTACAAATATTGGACATGTAATTTGATCAAAGAAAGTATTTATTACTTAGAATTGAATATGAAATTTTTTATAATACAAAATTTTTATTACAAATTTATTACTTAGTATTTATTACTTAGAATCAAAGAAAGTATTTATTACTTAGAATCAAAGAAAGTATTTATTACTTAGTATTTATTACAAATTTTTTATTTCATTAATTGAAAATATATAGTTATATAAGTAATTTATATTATATGATACGAGTAGTTTGAGATAAGTAAAATATACAGTAATAAATGTTCAGATACGTTTTTGGGGATTGGAAACAAAATGATTTCATATTCTTACGTATATTTTTCTTATATTATCTAAAACTCTTGTAACATAAACCATGTATATTTTTATTATATTATCTAAAACTCTTGTGGTGTAACATAAATTATTCGTAAATATATAAACAGGATTTAAAATAGAATTATTATATTTTGCCTCGCTTTGTAGCGCATGTTAAATCTTGTTAGTAGGTAATACATAAAATTTTCAATTTTGTATTAGTTAAGTTTTAAACTTTCAAAATATATCAGTCATAAAAAGTTCATCTATACACATAAATTGTAATAAAACCATTTTGCAATACAATTTATGATTATCTATATATATTATCAAGATAAAAAAAAATTCTACGCACGCCATCTCAGTGGCTAAGAGTAAAGATTAAAATATTTTACATTATAAATAATATTTGCACTATATCAAATCTATATCATAGTTATAAATAATATTAAAAACATTAACAAAACATAAATATTAAATAAATGAAATTTTGAAAAATAAAATTGGAAAACTAACATTATCTGACATAGTTTTTGTTGTTTCACACGTTGTAATACTATATGTAAAAAGACCTTCTCGCTAAACTAGACCCTTATTTGAAGTCAATTCCAAAACTAGATTTCTCTTCTTTTTCTTTTCTACCTTAAAATACCTTTCCCAACTTCTTTTTTCATAAAAATACCTAGCGCAGACTTCTCCTATGAAGTCTTATAGCTGGGTTTGAAAAACAATAACCCAAAGATTCTCACGTAATAACGAAAACGCCATCATCTTCAATAGTTCCCAACCACCATTACCAAACAAAATTGAGCTCTCAATGCTTCAAACAACCGAATTAAGTGATGTTAATGTTTTAAAACTGAGTTAAAAGTTTCATTTTTGTCGATCTCCTCTCTTATTTCAACAATTTAACTCTATAATATCGTTTTTAATATTTACCATCCATATATCCTGCGATTTACTAAGATTCGAGCATAATAACGCTTGTTTGCTTGGGTATTGTTGGCGTGATAAGTTCTTGGCCGTTTAAGAAGCTAAACACAAGCTCAAACCGAATCTTGGTAATTTTTGCTTTAGTTTCTCTGATTTTCCAGAAGGCAGACTTCATAGATGAAGTCTCAATAGTCAACCGGGGGTTAGTTTTGCAATTGACTTTTTGGGTCTAAGACTTCACGATTGAACCACGATGAAGTCTGAAGTTCTCCTTTGAAAACAAAAAAACGATGTTTAGACTTCACCGTCGAAGTCTGCTTACAAGGGGTATAGTTTTGCAATTGACTGTTAAGTCTGACTTTGTACAAAGACTTCTCTTGTGAAGTCTGCGAAAAAAACGGTTAGTTTTGCAATTGACAGGAACAAAGACTTTTTATCGAGACTTCATCTGAGAAGTCTGCGTGAAAAAGGAGTTAGTTTTACATTTGACCAAAATTCTGAAACATTGACTATTGGTAGACTTCTCGTATGAAGTCTACAACCATCGGTAACTCTGGAATTTAATAAATTAAAATTTTTTGGTCAATTGCAAAAGTAACATTTTTCTACATAGACTTCTCATGAAAAGTTTGCGTGTAAAAATCAAACTCTCGTCAATTGCAAAACTATACCCTACTTTATGGATAGACTTCGCCGAAGAAGTCTCTGAAGGCAAAAAGACTTCATCGAGGAAGTTTAATTACGTAATAGACTTCACATGCACAGTCTATTAGAAAAAGGTTACTTTTTCTAGATGAAGTCTAATAAACAAAGTCAAAACTGTGGTCAATTGCAAAACTATACCCCAAACTGGTATAGACTTCTCTGACGAAGTCTCCTTGTGTAGGCAAAAAGTCAAAATCTGGTCAATTGCAAAATTAGACCCGTGTTTCAGACTTCACGGCCGAAGTTTGCTTCAGATAGCAAAGCAGACTTCATCGAAGAAGTCTACTAAGAGACTTCGCCTATGAAATCTCTAATGATAATTTCAGTAAAAATGCAATTTTAGCCTATTTGTAATTATTATTATTTTTTTGTCCTAACATGTGTGTTACGTATGGCTTTTGATGTTTTAAAAATTTGAACTATTTTAATCGCATAATTATTTTTATATATTTTTTCTTAACTTATTAGGTGTTTAGGTTATAAATTTAGATTTCACAGAGGATGTCTGTGCGTAGACTTCGTTCGAGAAGTCTCTTGCACTATCTTTTAAAAAAATGGATTTGTATCATATATAATTTGCATTTTTGAGATTTTAATTTCTTACATGTGTATTAGTTATTGTTGTTGTTTATGTATGAATTTCACATCTCAATGTCTTATATTCTATCTTAAATCGATTTTATGAATTTCTGATAATTATTTTTCAACAGACTTCACTTTTGAAGTCTACTGTCAAACAAACTATCAGTTTGCATTTGTGTTGTTTCAAATGTTTTTCAAAAAATAGTTCAGGTACCTGCTGCCTATGGAGAATGGGTGATGAGAGACTGTAAGTAGCATTTTGAGATGGATAATCCCAAAGGAGGGAGAATGTTTTTCTTGAGTGATTCTTGTACACACCGTGAACTCATTGAGATGGCACTAGCAGACTATGAGCTGGACAAGAACGACTTCGTCGAGTTAACTTACTCGTTGCCGAATTCAATGTTGCAACTAATGGACACGGATTGTCCTACACCACCTATGCATGTCTCAAATGATAGACAAGTGCGGTCCTTGGTTGAGTTATGTAAAACGCATGTTGTACGCCTTTGCGTCTCGAGTGGTTTTGGTATGACTAGTGGCAATGAGGTTGCTGGTGAAAGTGTTGACGAAGACCTTGAGGATGTAAAAGAGTTTGAAGACGAAGATATGGATAAATCTGATGGTGGTGAGGTTAACGTCAACGACGATGGTGATGATGATGATGCAGAAGAATCTCATGCTGGTGAGGTTCAAGATGAATCCTTGAGGATTATACTGTGTATGGGAAAGTTAAGGATGAGGATGGTAGTGAAAATGATGATGATGATAATACGTGTCTTGTTGCGGAAGGTGGCTTTCTTGGTGAAGGTCCAAGATCCAAATTGACATGGTCAGACGATATTTATACGACTGGGAGTTTTCCTACAAAGGATGCGCTTGTATCCGAGCTGCGGTTGAAGGCTATAATGTCAAAATTCACGTTCAAAGTGCATAAGTCCACACAAAAGTTGTTTGTAGCCATCTGCGGTGTGAAAGGATGCAATTGAAGGATTAGAGCAGCTGTGAAAAACGAACCAAAAAGGTTTTGGGTTACCTTGTACAAAAAAATCATACTTGCAATGTGGCGGACCGAATTTCTCTGCGCAAACGTCATGCTCTGAGATATATTGCTAAACTGTTTTATGATGAATGGGGAACAATCGATGGAGTAACGCCGAAGATGATTAGATCTGCAATGAATAATAAATATGGTATGCAGATGAATTATACCACTTCCTATAGAGCTTTAATATTTGCACAACACTTGGTGATGGGAACAGCGGAAGATGGATATGAGCAACTATCGTCTTATCTCTATCGCATCGGGCTAGCCAATCCTGGAACTGTCACTGATCTTGTGGTTGATGATCAAAACAGATTTAAATATCTGTTTGTGGCTCTTGGAGCCTCTATTACCAGTTTTCAGTTTCTGAGAAGAGTTATGGTTGTTGTTGGGTGTCATCTACCGGGGAAGTATGGTGGAGTTATGCTAGTGGCTTGCGGCCAGGACGGGAATTTCCAAATATTCTCGTTAGCTTTTGCTATTGTAGACTCTGAAAATGATGAATCATGGCTATGGTTTTTCACCAAGTTGAGTGGATGTGTCTCCGATCAATTTCCTTCGGTCATAGTGTCCGACATGCACACCTCGATTAAGAATGCCATTGAAATTGTTATGCCATGAGCAACAAGAAGGATATGTTATTATCACCTACAGAATAACATAATCACGAAGTATAAGGGAAATCAACTTATGTACTTGATGAGAGGGGCTGCGTATGCATGTATGCATTATGATTTTAACAGATACATGGACACCTTACGTGAGACAAAGCCCGATCTTGCAGCTTACTTGGAGAATGCAGATGTGAAACTATGGGCCCGCGTTCACTTTTTAGGAGAAAGATACAACATACAAACGAGCAACATTGCTAAATCGATAAACTACGCACTTATGCTAGCTCGAGGATTTCCCATACCCTTTTTTTTGGAATTCATACGAGAGAAGCTAGGAAGATGGTTTTTTAAAAGGAGAGAAGACGCTATGAGTCTCACAACCAAACATAGCAAGGGAGTTGAATATTTGCTAACTATTCGTCAGTATTATGCCGACCAGATGACTGTCGAACGCATAGACGGTTGGCGATTTAACGTGACGGGAGGACATAGAGATTGTATCGTTGATTTCCAACATCGAACATGTGGATGTGGAGTGTATGATGTTGAGAAAATACCTTGCTCGCATGCTATTTCTGCTGCTCCTGAGCTTAAAATGGATGTTGCCACCCTCGTATGCCCGCCATACACAAAGGAATATTTGTATTTGACTTATGCAAGCAACATTTCCCCAAAACCCTTCGATATCAAAGGCAGAAGAAGTCAAGGTGGTAAACGTGGCTTGAAATCGCCAGAAAGACTACGCCAAAACCGCCGAAGGCTCACAAGCAATATAGTTGTTCAAAATGCAGGCAATCTGGACATACTCGCGCTAACTGTGTAAATTAAAATCGTTGTTTTGAGGGGGCTCTGTTTTTAAGGGGACTCTGTTTGTGAGGAGACTCTGTTTTTAAGGGGACTCTGTTTTTTTTTTTGTTACGTAAAGTTTCAAGGTTGAAGGAAAGTAGAAGTCTGCTATTGAAATCTCCCATAGAAGTCAGTTCAGGACGCATACGAAGTCTCCAGAAGAAGTCTGTACTTGAAGTCTTCCGTAGAAGTCTATAACTAGATGTTCAGGACGCAGATGAAGTCTCTTGTGGAAGTCTGTAGATGAAGTCTTCCATTGATGTCTAAAACTAGGGTTTTATACAAAGATGAAGTCTACAACGTTTTTACTTATATAATTATGCTTTTTATACTTTTGTTGTCTAAAACTTTTTGTATTTTTGCGGTTATAATTTATCGAGTATTACGGTTTTAATTGTATGACCAGTTCTTTTTGTATTTTTACGAAGATGAAGTCTAAAACTTTTTTATTTATATAAGAGTAATTAAGGATAATTAACATAAATAAATTAAAGGTTCCGAACCATAATTAACATAATAAGACAAATAAAGTTCCAATCCATATCAAAAGAAATTAAAATAGATAAATTAAAGGTTCGAAGATATAATTTACATAAACCCCCTCCCTCCGTGTCATAGAAATCTAAAGGATCAGGTGCTCTTTGATCCTCCGGCAAAAGTTTCAGATATTTCTCGTGCCTTCTCATTGAAACGGTCCCGATCGGTTATGTAGACTTTAGCAACGGAATCCACAAACTTATCTCCTTCACCCAAATCTAGCTCAGTCAACATCTTCACAAGAGCCTCAAATATTGTGGTTATGTTGTAGTCGGCTCTCCAGTGCTCAGGTAGGAGCATCTTCAAGTAGATACTCCCGCGATCCACATTAGGGTGGTAGATCGCGGTGTTGAAACCAAGCTACATTAACCAAACCGTCACGATATTTAAGAAATTTTCAATTACATGAAAAGGACATATTCTATTACTAATTATCCCTATGTGTTTTACTAACTATAACATGCGTGCGTTCCCTAAGTTTGATTTGTGTAACTAGAATATGATCAAAACTTACGTGTGGGGGTTTCAGCGGGTACTTTGGAGGATAATGAATAGTCACTTTGAAAATCCCTCCCTCATAAGGGGTGCCAATAGGGCCAAATAGCATACTCTCCCAACGAAATATGTCATCGGCCACAGGTCCTAAAAGAAATTGGTAAGAAATTAGAAGATTATAGAAAATTTCATTTTGGTGAAGCTGTATAGAGATTACCTGCCGCGAAGTGAGCATGCGGATTCTTCAAGAGGTTCTTCAAACCTCTTTTGATGACTGTTGGTGTGTACGACATTTTTTTTTAAGAGATTTGGGATTTCCTTAGATAGCAATAGATGAAACTATAATTTTTAGATCTACTCAGTAACATAATGATTCAAAGAAGTCAGTTGCGCGTTTTGACGAAGAGTACTAAATGATAAAAAGCGAAGTTTCACGAAGGTCTGCTTCGTTTTGCGTGCTCTATATCGTAATTGAGAAGTCTATATGAGAAGTCTCCTAAAGAAGTCTCTAAATAAGGTTTTGTACGAAGATGAAGTCTCTAGTAGAAGTCTGCGATTGAATTCTCCAGTAGAAGTCTGCGATTGAAGTCTCCTATAGAAGTCTCTTACTAGGGTTTTGTACGAAGATTGAAGTCTCCAGTAGAAGCCTGCGATTGAAGTCTCCTACAGAAGTCTCTTTCTAGGGTTTTGTACGAAGATTGAAGTCTCCAGTAGAAGCCTGCGATTGAAGTCTCCTACAAAAGTCTCTAACTAGGGTTTTGTACGAAGATGAAAGCTCCAGTAGAAGTCTGCGATTGAAGTCTCCTAGAAAAGATTTTTGTGGTTATATTTCATTTAAGCAGATTTATACAAGATTATATTCATTTCTGTGGTTATAATCTACGGTTAAATTATACAAAATATACGGTTATGCTAGATATCCTGTTAAATTATACAACATACAAATATCCAGATTTATACAACATACAAAATATCAGGTTAAATTATACAAAATATACGATTAAATTCTATACAAGATTATAAAATATACGGTTAAAAGAGAAGCTCAGTCGTATAAATCCGAACCTTCGTAACCGCGCTTCTCAGTCCCCGTTATGCCGAGCTCATCGTATATTTCTGTAGCCAGCTTCTCCCTTATGAACTTGATGTTCTTATCACACAAGCGGGTTGGATCAAATGGTATGCCAATCGCATGACACTCGATGTACTTCAGGCAATACACTCTATAGTCACCGCTCTGATTTTTTTTAGGAACACTCTTTTGTGGAACTCGCTCGTATGTGTAGGGAACATAAGGGTACTTATCTTTTAGCTCCACAGAAGAAAGAAAGTTCATAAGATAAGCCATTATATCGCAAACAGGATGTAATGCAGCATCAATCTCCTCATCCTTGCAGACAGTTAAATTGCTATCCCAAATAACGATGTGTCTCTTATGAATAATAATATCAATCATTATCGCAACCCAATGCATAACCTTGATGTTAAGGGAGGTGTAGATTTTATCCACATCTTCACTCCACATTTTATTAGATCTGCAGAACTCTGGCTGATCTCCTGTGAAGAGATCATACTCGCCACCACGTAGCAATCTGCCTAAACCGTCTGGGTACTTAGACTTCCACATCGTGGTGAAGATGGAATCAAGGAAGCATATTATGTCTCTCCTAAACCATTCTGGATGCTTCGTAAATCGTTGTCTTAGTAGATTGATTCCAGCATCAATGTGCAGCAGTAAGCAAATAATTAGTTATTGTAAAGCAACCTTACAAGTAACGATAAAAAAAAAAAAAGTCTCCATATAAATTCTGAGATTGAAGTCTGAGACTTCACCCTCAAGCAAACAAAAAACCAAACTAGAGAAAGAGGTTTGAAACATGGAGACTCACCCGTTCTTGAACCATTGCAATGATTCCTTTTCCAAGCTCCCAGATGTCACCTAATAAGTTTTGGATCTAACCACCATGTACTTCTCCGTAGACATTTGCAACTTCCCAGATTCCACACACTATCTCCCAACATCAACATACTAAATCCTTCATTGTCGTTTCATAATTGTTGCTGATGTTCAAGAGCTTTCTAGATTCTTCCTCATGTGATATCATCACCAAGGAACCACTCAAGTTTCATACTTTGGTATTGTTTTCCTCTCCCCCAGACTTATCTCTTTTTATGCTCTTGATTTTGGATTAAGCTTCGCATATACAATTAAAGGTTTGAGACGCGAGTATTGATGGTAATTGCCACCGAATCCCCAATTCTCCTCTCTCAAAGTATCAAAGGTCTTAGGCGAACAACGGGGTCTCAGGAAATGTTCCTACCCCTTGCTTCCGACCTTTGTGTGATCATTCCTTATCCAAGTAGAACAATGGGATCACAGGAAGTGTTCCTAGCTCTCTCCTCGGCGGAAATCATCTCATCTTTCATGCATTTTATGTATCATTGTGTGTCAAGGGAGAGGTATAACAAAATTTTCAAATGCATGGGTTCCTTTGTCAGATATGAATGATGAATCAAATTCTGTAAACACCAACCTCAGAAATGAAGTGCATAATTTAGCTCAGAATTTAGAAGAAATCTGCTGGAGACATGGGTGTCTTCTAGTCAACTGGTCAGTCTTTGGATTTTTCATTAGTCGATCTTAGAACTAGCACTGGTTACTTAAAAACAAAGTCAGAGCAATGGATTCAAGCAAAAGATCATAATCTCCAAAAGGTTTTGACTCAAGAAAATAAAATTTGACTCAAAGATAACTGACTCTAAGAAAAACAAACACAATGTCAGTAACTACCTCCCCCAGACTTAAACAACACTGTCCCCAGTGATATCTAGCCTAGAGAAGGCAAAAGAAAGCAAAGGAACATAATGGCTAAAGGATTTCACAAAGGTACCGTGTGTTATTTTGGGTATCGATCGATGTTGTAACCGGTATCGCCCGATGCTTGCTGAGTGTCGACCGATACCAGTAGTGTGTCGATCGATACTAAAATCCTGTTTCGTGAAACTGATGCCCAAAATCGTGTCCAGAGAGCCAAATGTTAGATGAAGCACTGTTAGATCACTAGAACACAAGTTAGAAGCAACATAATCATAAGATAGCCATAAGTTCAACACAAATAGAGTACTGACAATGAGACCTAAAAGTTCAAATTGAAAGACAAAGAAAAGAGAAAGAACAGGGAAAGGGAAAACGTGAAACCAAGGAAACAGAGTCTAGTCATCGAAATCATCAGTGTTAGAGACAACGTAGCGGGATGAAGGGCCGCGTGTGGAAGAGAGGTCGTCCGTAGATGACATGCAGCGGCAACGAGAGACAACGGCCCAAATGTCCGTAAGCTCTCCACGACGTAACTCTGAAAGGAGGCAGTCTCCATCGGCAAATCCGGACGTGGAGGGAAGGAAGGTGCAGGAGCAGGTGTCTGGTGGCACTATGAACGGCGGGGTTGACTTCCAGCAAAGTCAGCTGCCGGTGTGACATCAGCATCAGTCAGACTGGGAGGCGTGGCGGAGCGCGTACACGTGTAGCCGGAGCAGCCGCAAGCAAGCTAGGATCTGGATAGAATCACAGCTTGGAGGCATCGCCCTCAATGGTGGTCAGAGCTCTGTTGGGGAGATACACAAAGAGCTCATCGTCGGTCGTGGGAAGACACCAACGTCGATTTGGCTTCAGCCAACGTATGTGCTGCATATGCTGCTCATCCATGAGAGAGCGAGCTGTGACAATCGAGCTCTCTGAGGTGGAGATACCGAAATGCTCGAAGATGGGAGTGAAGAGGCTGTCGACTGACTCAGTCTTTCGTGCAGTGCCATAGTTACATCTGGAGAAAGGCTTGGTCTTCAGAGAAACCAGGTGGTGCGCAAAGACGGTACCCATGTTGACCGCGAGGTTCAACTCGGGCCACTCATATCGATCCTCAGGAATGAGGTCGCTGGCAGCCTTGTAGAGGAGGATCCGCTCAGAAATCCGCAACTTGTTCAGCTCCATCTTGCAGAGGAGAGTGGTGCTCAAAATGCGGACAATGCAACGAAGAGTGGGGTGACAGACGTCTATCTGCGTCGTAGTCTAGGAGTGGTAGGTACCAAGACCGATGTGTCTCCAGAAAACATGCACATCATGAAACTGAGTAGGCATAGCAACCTGCCTGAGATCGCGCTCAAAACCGTAGATGTCGTAGAGGTCAGGGATGGACAGCCTATAACGGATGCCTCAGATCAAGAAGGTCAGAGTGCCCTCCAAAGCATCGCGGTGGACCTCGTCTCTGTAGTAGACTCGTGCGGTCGTAAGTAACTGGCGGACAAGGTCGGGATAGAGGTTGTACTGCCGTGAATACAATGTCCCAAGACAGATCTTATCGAGCATAGCAGAGAGCTCCACGTCGATACCCAGACGGCGCATGATGTGAGGGTCGATGAAACGCGTAGGGACCATAGTAACACGCAGCCACTCATTGTAGAACAACGTGTCATAGTCGTCCCGCTCTTCGGCGATAGGTCAATAGATGCATGCCTTGCTCTCGGTCTCCTCCTTGGGCAAACCTGCCCAATCACGCCTCGGAATGATCCTCTTCCCTTCCAACTTAGGCCAGGGAGGCCTAGCAGCAACAACAGGGGCGGAGGGAGATGGTGAGCGGTGTGGCGCAGCTCTTAGGTCACTGACGTGGACCTCAAGAAAACTCTGAGGACCCGTGTCATTGGTGAATCCTTCCCTCAGCACTCTATAACGATCTCTGGTCAGGCAGGCTCTCACGACGCTGGCATGCCAGAATGATCCGTCGAAAGCTTCCACCTCGTCCAGGAGATTGCACTCGCGGCGTGGTGGGTTGGAACCAGAGGCTTCTGAATGTTGTGCCTTCTTGCGGGGAGCCATTTGCGTTCGAAACAAAGGCAACACAAATCACTACATCGTCATACAAATATTGCATAGTGGCAGTGAGCAACTCAACATATATCAACAGATGCATTTCATTCCAATTTAATCATCACGACACATTATCGAATTGCTCAGAAAATTATCATGCAAAACAAGATAATTCAACCCCATCTATTGTTTTCTCATTTCTTTAGAACTATCCACGAAAGGAGACAGTGCAGGAAAGTAAAACAGAGGAAACATAATCAAAATTTTCCAAACCTGCCAACGAATCTGAGAGTTAGGATTACGAGTTTATTACCTTGCAGATCGAAAGAGTGAATGGTAGGATGACAATGGGGACAAAAATCTGATTGGAATAGGATTTAAAGTCGAACAAAACGGTTAAGAAATGAAGAAATGGTGAGAGAAAATCGGAGGGAGCAGCGGCGTCGATCGATGGAGGAGTGAAGAAATGAAGATGACACCCGAGGGTTTTATAGAAAAACTTACTTGGGTGCTGGGTATCAACCGATACCATAAGTGGTATCAATCGATGCCCGCGTCATCATAGCACATTTTTTCTCTGGTCTTGGTATCGATCGATACTGACTAGGTGTCGCTCGACGCTTGTCATCTGAACATGGTTCACGTGAAGACACAAGACAATCAGATTATTGTACAGACTCACCAGTGGGTTGCCTCCCACCAAGCACTTGTTTAATGTCCTTAGCTTGACGTTGGGATCATTCAGGCAGCTGGTGGTTCAGCCAGAGGCAGTATGTGGCCATCTAGAATGGTGGCTTTCACCCAATAGTGTTTCACCTGCTGTCCATTGACAGTGAACTCTTTTCCCTCAGCATTTACCAACACGACTGCACCGTCCGGACGGACTTCCTTGATTGTGAAGGGACCTGACCAACGAGAATGCAATTTCTCAGGAAATAACTTTAAACGAGAGTTATACAGGAGTACCTGGTTATTTGGTTCTAAGTGGCGAGATAGGATTTTCTTGTCGTGATAGGCCTTAGTCCTTTCCTTGTACAGCTTGGAGTTTTCATAGGCTAGGTGTCTGATCTCAGCCAGCTCATTAAGTTGAACCAATCGCCTCTGAGCAGCAGACTTGATGTCGAAATTCATAAACTTAGTAGCCTAGGCTGCTTTGTGCTCGATCTCAACTGGAAGACAAAACGCCTTCCCGTACAGCAAATGGAATGGTGTGGTGGCGAGTGGTGTCTTGAAAGCAGTCTGGTAAGCCCAAAGTGCGTCGTTGAGCTTCACTTCCCAGTCTTTCCGTGTAGCGCCAACTATTTTCTCTAAAATCTCTTTGATCTGTCAGTTGGAGACCTCAACCTGTCCGCTTGTCTGAGGATGATAAGGTGTGGCAACGCGGTGATGCACGCCGTACTTCCTCAGCAGCTTTTCGAGGATCTTGTTGATAAAGTGAGTGCAACCATCACTTATAACAACTCGGGGTATTCCAAATCGAGGGAAGATAATGGTCTTGAACAGTTTCACAACTACGGAAAAGTCGTTGGTAGGACTAGCAATCACTTCTACCCATTTGGAGACGTAATCAACAGCGAACAAGATGTACTTGTTCTGTCGCGATGGAGGGAACGGTCCCATAATATTGATACCCCAGCAATCGAAAACTTCTACTTCGAGGATGAAGTTCTGTGGCATCTCATGTCGCTTGCTGATCTCCCCTCTTCTCTGACACACATCGCAACATGA
The DNA here is from genome assembly GCA_004349715.1 of Crucihimalaya himalaica. NCBI lineage: Eukaryota > Viridiplantae > Streptophyta > Magnoliopsida > Brassicales > Brassicaceae > Crucihimalaya > Crucihimalaya himalaica. The sequence goes on from SMJT01000124.1 coordinate 388,614, forward strand.
GATAAAAGCATGAGCATCCTTGAACAGTGTAGGCCACTAGAAACTAGCTTGAAGAACCTCGGAAACTGTCTTGAACGTCGCGAAGTGCCCGGCATACTTAGATCCATGGCAGTGATACAGAACTTCCGACACCTCAGTCTTAACGATACATCTTCTGTAAATCTCATCAGAACAGTGCTTGTACAAGTAAGGTTCATCCCAAAAGAATTGTCTGATATCTCGCATAAACTTCTTCTTAGCATACTTCTTAAGATTCTTTGGTTCGTATTCTGCAGCAAAGATAATTAGCTATATCAACATACCAAGGCTCAATAGGAGAAGTGACAGCCAAAGATTCCTCAGCAGAAAAGTGATCTACAGTTGTAACAGCACTGGCAGATAGCTGGTATCGACCGACACTGGATAGTGTCGATCGATGCTGACATTTTGGACACAGGGAGATTGCAAAATCTCATGAGGGTGTCGATCGATACCACTTGGGTGTTGATCAATGCTTGTGTTTTGCACTGGCAGAGTCGCAACAGAGTTGTGTCGAATCCCAGTTTCTATGAAGTAGATTTTCTCCTCAGGTAAAGAATCATCAATAGGAACGGTGTCATCGATCCTCATTCGTGAGAGATGATCTGTAACTCCATTCTCTACTCCTTTCTTTTCCTTAATCTCGATGTCAAAACCTTGGAGCAGTAGAACCCAACGGCAAAGGCGAGGCTTCAGATCCTTGTTCCGTAGCAGATACTTGAGAGCAGCATGGTCGGTATGAACGTTCACCTTACTCCCAACCAGATAAGAGCGAGTAACTCTTTCTCTGTAGTGCTGTAGTTCTTTTGAGCATCATCCAACGTCCTGCTAGCGTAGTATATGACATGAAGCTTCTTGTCCTTCCTCTGTCCCAGAATTGACCCAACTGCGAAATCACTCGCATCGCATATGATCTCAAAGGAGTGGTTCCAATCTGGTGGCTGAACAACAGGGGCAGTAACTAACGCCTTCTTCATCTGTTCGAATGCGACAAGACACTCCGGTATAAAATCGAAGGTGACATCCTTACAGAGAAGAGCAGTAAGTGGACGGGCTAACTTGGAGAAGTCCTGAATGAATCTACGATAGAATCCAGCGTGACCAAGAAAACTCCGAATGTCCTTCATAACCTGAATCTTAGTCTTATCGACTTCGATCCAGCCTTAGAAACCTTGTGTCCCAAAACAATGCCTTCTTGAACCATAAAGTGACACTTCTCCCAGTTTAGAACTATATGTTTTTTTTCGCAGCGCTGAAGTACCTTGCATAAGTTGTCTAGGCAGCCTTTAAACGAAGATCCATAAACTGAAAAGTCATCCATAAACACCTCCATGAACTCCTCAATCATATCTGAGAAAATTGACATCATACATCTCTGGAAGGTGGCTGGAGCATTACATAACCCAAACAGCATTCTCCTGTAAGCGAACGTGCCGTAGGGACATGTGAACGTCGTCTTTTTCCTGATCGTCTGGATGTATCGTGATCTGGAAGAAGCCTGAGTATCCATCTAGGAAGCAGTAGTATGGGTGACTTGCCAACCTTTTCAGCATTTGATCGATGAATGGCAATGGGAAATGGTATTTCCTTGTAGTAGCATTCAACTTCCTGTAATCAATACACATGCAGTGCCCAGTGATCGTTCTTGTCGGAATCAGCTCATCTTTCTCGTTCTTTACCACAGTGAATCCTCCTTTCTTAGGTACAACATGAACTGGACTGACCCAACTGCTCTCAGAGATGGCATTGATGATCCCTGCTTCCAGAAGTTTCATGATCTCTTTCTTCACAACTTCCTTAAGATTTGGGTTAAGCCTTCTCTGATGTTCGATTGAAGCTTTCGACTCGTCCTCCAGATGAATCCGATGCATGCACAGATCTGGTATATACCTCAAATGTCATCAAGAGAATAGCCGAGAGCTTTGCGATACTTGCGCAGCTTGCTCAGCAGTAAGGCTACCTCTGCGTTTTTTAATGATGAATTAACAATTACAGGATATGTTGAGTTAGGGCCATGAAATACATACCTCATATTTGCTGGAAGTGGTTTAAGATCGAGTTTAGGAGCTCTCTCCTCACTCCTATCGCCGAATGAATCAGATCGCGTGGGGGAGACAACCAGTTCCTCGGGCAAAAATAGCTGGTGTCGATCGATGCTCTCAGTAGTATCGATCGATTCCTCAGTGGTGCTGTCAAGGATCGTGGCGTACCCAGTAGCAACCTCACTGGAATCTATCTCTGTTTCAGCTGAACAAACTAGTGCTCTCTCCAACAGATTCTTAGGGTGTAACCGCATGAAGTATTCGTCCGATACATCACTGAAGGTATCGATGAAGAATGTTTGCCCATCAATGGTTGGTTTTTTCATCATCTTTTCCATGTTGAAGGTCATGATAAAATCACCAATGTTTAGGGATATTCTCCCATTTTTGCAGTCGATCAGAGCGCCTGCTGTGGCCAGAAAGGGTCTACCCAAAATCAGTGGATCTCTTGGTTCAGCGTCGTACTCTAGGACTATGAAATCAGTGGGGACCAAGCAGTCTCCGATCGTAATTAGAACGTCCTCGAGTAATCCTTCGGGAAATCGGACTGAGCGGTCAGCAAGAATTAGGGAGATCCTAGTAGGTGTGAAGTCTGTCATCCCCATTCTCTTAGCTACTGAATATGGCATGAGGTTGACACTAGAACCGAGATTCCAAAGGGAGCATTCGAACCTCTCAGTGAAGATTGTGCAATCCAATACGAAACTTCCAGGGTCTGGGAGCTTCTCTGGGATCTTGTTGAGTAGGATCGCACTGCACTCGTGAGTGATCCTCAGCACTCATTCCTCAAGATTCACATTACTTGACACTATCCGCTTGATATACCTTCTGAAAGCTTCTCTAGGATTTTTCTATTCAGGTCAGTGTACAAGGCATCCATCTTCCCATTGAAATCGACAATCATCTTCTACTGCCCCTCAAGAATCTGCTCAAGCATGGATTCAACCTTGCTTTCCTGAGTTTTGGGAGGTGGTGTCTGGTAAGATGAATTTCCATAGGTGCGAGTGTACCCACTGTTCTGGAATGGTTTCTGAGCAAAGGAGTTTAGTCCAAAATTCGTGGACTTAAAGTCAGACTTGAACCCTCCTCTCTGAGAGTTGTTGGTGAAACCGCGGTTGTACGTCGAATTCTGAAATCCATTACCACCAATGTAGTTGACATCCTCTGCTTCACCTTCATCTATGTTCTCGACTTCTTCAGCAAAATGCACTGCCTTCTGCTGCTTGCCCATCAACAAATTGTGAACCGAATCCAGCTTCGCATGTACCTCAGCAATTTGCAATCCATCAACGTTCCCATTTTGCTTCTTTCTCTCGTAGTCGGCATTCTTGGTGTTGTTGCTAGACGCCAAGTTCTCAATCAGTATGTAAGCGTCTTCAGGATACCTCGTGTTGAAATTCCCATTGCTTGCAGCGTCCAAAGCCATCTGATACCTCTAATCGATCCCTCTGAAGAAGATACCCAATAACTGAACTTGTGAGAAACCGTGGTGAGGATAATCCCTCTGATAAGACCGAAATCGAACCTAAGCAGCCTTGAATGCCTCAGTTGCTCCCTGAGAAAACTGGGAGATCTTGTTTCTGAGCTCTTCGGATCTCGCATCATCATAGACATTGTTCAGGAAAGCATTATTGGTCTCCTCCAAGTAGTCAGAGAGCCCGGAGGCAACTGCTTCAACCATTAAGCTGCATCTCCACCAAGAGAGTATGGGAAGAGCTTACAGAAGAGGAACTCATTGGGCACTCCATTGTACTTGATACAAGTGACCAAATCTTCGAACCTCTCGATGTGATCCATGGGATGCTCGTGAGAACGACCATGAAAAGGGTGTTGGCCTACAAGAGTGTAGTATGCAGGCTTCAGCTCAAAGTCTTTTCTCTGAAAAGTGGGGATACGAATTGCAGACCGATTGGCGTAGAACTAATCGGGTCTGTTGTACTCCCCAAGCGTTCTGGCGCGATTAACCAAAGCATTCCCAACATTCCCACGCACAGCCGGTGGGACCATCTCATTAGCTACCGGTGCATGGACAGCAACGTTTCCTTCTACATCAAGCCTCTGTCCTTGCTCGTCACATAGGTGACCTTCCTGATCTCTCAAAACCCCAGCTTCATCACGAACGAGCACAATCGGATTGTTTATCTCAATCCTTGTGGCGCACCTCTCCTTCCTTTGCACCCTTCTCTTAGGTCATTTAGGTCTTGTAAAAATACATTTTGAGCAGCCTCCATCTTAAATAACACAATTCTAATCAATGAAAATTCTCTCCCTTTTCTTCTTTACTCCATTGATTAGTCTTTAATCCGCTTAAGCTAATGAATTCGAACATGGTATCAGAGCCTATTAGGCTATAATCTCCCATTATAATCTCTCATTCTTATCCAGATCTACTCATCCCTTTCATCCCTCCATCCGTTCGCTCCAAGCTCCATCTGTTCGTGAGCTCTCACCTTCATCCGTTCGGTTTTGTCTTTCTCTCGTCAGATCCGATCCTCCTTCTTTCTCCATGGATGCAAGCATGTCATTGATCCTTCTAGTCACTCTCAAGGGAGAAAACTACCTCCTTTGGTTAAGAACAACCAAGACAGCACTTTGTGGAAGAGGATTGTGGAATCATGTGGAGAAAGGGCTAGAAATCAAGGATGTCACCAAGGAAGATGGAAAGAAGGCGGCTAAAGAAGCTATGGCTGAAGAGGCCAAGTGGTTTCAAGAGGATCAGACCGTGCTTGCCATCATTCAAGGGTCACTTGAAGCCTCCATTCTAGTGGCTTATTCTTATTATGAAACAGCAAAGGAGCTTTGGAGAACTCTCAAGCATGTCTATGGAAATGTCTCCAACCTCAGCCGAGTTTTTGAAGTCAAACTTTCCATCAACAACCTCAGCCAAGAAGATCTCGAGTTCACTAAGCACTTAGGGAGGTTTAGATCTCTATGGGCCGAGCTAGAGATGTTGAGACCGAGCACTATGGATCCGGCGATCCTCAACGAGAGGCGTGAACAAGACAAGGTCTTTGGCCTTCTACTCACCTTGCATCCGGCCTTCAATGACCTTATCAAGCACATTCTCAGCTGACAAGCTCCCTAGCCTTGATGAGGTGTGCTCCCAAGTTCAAAGAGAAAAATGTTCACTTGGCCTCTTTAGTGGGAAAGGGGATCTTCTCATTGCCAACAAGGGAGTCTACCGAAATGAGGAGAGGAAGGTGTTGACTTGTGATCATTGCAAGAAGAAAGGGCATACTAAAGACAAGTGTTGGATTCTTCATCCTCACCTCAAGCCATCCAAGTTCGAAGACTCCAAGTCCAACGTCTCCTTTGAGACTACATCCGCCCAAGTACAAGCTGGTTCATCTAGGCAAGAGACGGCAATAGCAGCTTCATCTCAAGGAGACATTTTCATGAAGAAGTCAGACTTGGAGGCTCTCTTCCAATCCATTGCATCCCTAAAGGAATCCGGTACCACTTTCTTTACCCATAGGCCTAAGGACTTGCTAGTAGTTGACTCGGGTGCTTCTCACCATATGATTAGCAATCCGGAACTTCTTAGCAATATAGAACCTGCCTTAGGTCGTGTAACAATAGCATATGGTGATAAGGTGCCGGTTTAAGGAGTAGGGAACTTTAGTATATTTGATAGAGAATCTAAAGCCTTCTTTATGCCCAATTTCACCTCCAATTTACTATCGGTTAGGAGAACTACTAATGATCTCAATTGCAATGCTATATTTGGTCCTAATGATGTGTGCTTTCAGGATATTAAGACTGGAAAGGTTCTAGGCAAAGGAGGCACAAAAGATGAACTCTATGTTCTTGAAGATCTCTCAAGCTCTCTTGACTCTCTTTTCTCATCCGCTTTTCACTCTAATAATGTTGTTACTTGTGATGTTGTATGGCATACTAGATTAGGCCACCCTCACTCTCGTGCTCTTAGTTTATTGTTCCCTAATTTTTCGTTTGATACTCTTAGTTGTGAGCCTTGTATTCTCGGCAAACATTGCAAAGCTGTTTTCCCAAATCATCTACCATTTATGAGAATTGCTTTGACTTGATTCATTCTGATGTGTGGATATCTCCATGTGCATCTAGGGATAACAATAAGTACTTTGTGACCTTCATCGATGAGAAATCAAAATACACTTGGATCACATTATTATCTGCAAAAGATCGTGTGTTTGATGCATTCGTAAATTTCCAAAGCTATGTTACTAATCAATTTAAGGCTAATGTGAAGATACTTAGGACTGATAGTGGAGGTGAATACACAAATCATCGGTTTAAAGAGCACTTAGCCAAACATGGGATCTTACACCAAACAAGTTGTCCATGCAACCCTCAACAAAATAGAGTAGCTGAAAGGAAGAATAGACATCTCATGGAAGTTGCTCGGTCAATGATGTTTCATATGAACGTGCCTAAACGTTTTTGGGGAGATGTTGTCTTGGCAGCTTGCTATCTTATCAACCGGATTCCAACAAGAGTTTTAAAGGATCTTTCTCCCTTTCAAGTCTTGAACAATATAAAGTCATCTCTTGATCACTTACGTGTCTTTGGGTGTGTGTGCTTTGTTATGGTGTCAGGTGAACAGAAGAACAAACTAGAACCAAAGAGTATCAAGTGCATGTTCCTCGGTTACTCACCTACACAGAAGGGATACAAGTGTTATGATCCTGCAAACAACCGAACGTATGTCTCCAGGGATGTCAAGTTCATAGAAGGAAAAGGTCTTCATGATAAGAAGGATTGGGAAAACCTCATGGATCTTTCACAATCTCCTTTAGATAGAGCAAAAAATCTCAAAACTCTCCTCGATCACCTTGGAGTTACACTACCATGGGAACAAGGGGAAGCAAGAGAACAAACAACCGGGGACCAGAATGAACATGTTGAGATAAAAGAAGATCTTGACAATGATGATGGAGAAGAGCCTAGTCAAAACCAAGCTCAACAGCCTGATCAAGAACAAAGTCAACCCTTAGAAACGGCTATTGATGAAGAATCCGTGGAAGGTGTCTTCTCTCAAGGACAAGAGGAGGATGTTCATGAAGTTCTTGATGGAGGATCATCGGAACCAGTGCCTATAACAAACCCACCACTAAGGCGGAGTACAAGGATTAGACACGACCCACCCAGACCATATTGGGTGAACACAAGAGTGTATTACAACAATCAAGTTGTTGCTCATCCGATACATGTCGTATGTTCTCTTGCCCTTTTGCCATCTAATCACCAAGTCTTCCTTGGGAAGGTTGGGCTCCACAAGATTCCACAGACCTATGAAGAGGCTAAGGATAGTGAAGAATGGTTGGGAGCAGTTGAAGATGAAGTTGGGGCTATGGAGAGGAATCACACTTGGGATGAGGCTGATCTACCACCTGGAAAGAGAGTAGTAAGTTCCAAATGGGTGTCTACTATCAAGTATCATAGCAATGGGGACATTGAGAGGTACAAAGCAAGACTAGTCGCAAGAGGCTTCACACAAACCTATGGAGAAGATTACACGGATACCTTTGCTCCGATAGCTAAACTATATACGGTCAGAGTAGTTCTATAACTTGCTACGAACCTAACATGGGAGTTATGGCAAATGGATGTGAAGAATGCCTTCTTACAAGGAGAACTTGAAGAAGAGGTATATATGACTCCTCCTCCCGGTCTTGAAGACATGGTAACATCCGGTAAGGTGTTAAGACTTAAGAAGGCAATATATGGTCTCAAGCAATCTCCAAGAGCGTGGTACCACAAGCTGAGTTCTACACTTAAGGACAAAGGTTTCAAACGTTCCGAATCAGATCACACCTTGTTTACTCTTCAAGGACCGAAATGTATAGTGGTTGTCCTCATTTATGTAGATGACTTAATCATATCCGGGGACAACACCAAAGGTATTGCTTGGACCAAGTCCTTTCTTAAGTTCTCCTTCGATATCAAAGACCTTGGTGTACTAAAGTATTTCTTAGGAGTAGAAGTGTGTCGTTCTCCGGAAGGCCTCTTTCTTTCTCAAAGGAAATATACTCTTGACTTGGTAAATGAGACAGGGAAGCTAGGAGCAAAGCCGACCAAGACTCCACTTGAGGATGGCTACAAGGCCAATCGAAAGGGGGAGAAGGAAGATGAGCCATACACGGATGCACTTCAATACCGGCGTCTAGTGGGTAAACTCATATATCTTACCATTACACGTCCTGATATTTCTTTTGCTGTATCTCAGGTGAGTCAACACATGCAATCACCAACGATGTATCATTGGAGCATGGTTGAAAGGATCTTGAGATACTTAAAAGGGTGTCCAAGTCAAGGCATATGGATGGGAAAGAATGAGAGCACCGAGATTGTGGAGTATTGTGATGCGGACTATGGGGAGATAGGATGGATAGGAGATCCCCAACTGGATATTGCACGTTCGTAGGAGGTAATCTGGTTACTTGGAAAACCAAGAAGCAGAAGGTTGTGTCATGTTCAAGCGCAGAAGCTGAGTATAGAGCTATGAGGAACATCACCAATGAGCTGATATGGCTTAAGGCTCTTCTTGAAGACTTAGGCATCAAGACAACTCAACCCATCACCCTCCATTGTGAAAACCAAGCAGCGATCCATATAGCAATCAACTCAGTATTCCATGAGAGGACGAAGAACATTGAGATTGACTGCCACAAGGGTCGGGAAAATATATAAGAAGGGGTCATCCTTCCATGCTATACACGAAGTGAAGATCAGTTGGCGGATGTCTTCACTAAGGGTGCAAGTCTTAAAGTTTTTGAGCATATTCACAGCAAACTTGTACTTGTAGACCTCACTAGGCCTTGATCAAGTCCCCTCGCCCTCAACCGTCATACTCTTTTTCCCTTAGCTCGGTTTTGTCCCACTGGGTTTTCCGGCTAAGGTTTTTAATGAGGTGATGGTTGTAGGCATTCCAAGCTTAGTCTCCAATCCTTTGCAGCTAAGCTTATGGGGGAGTATTGATCAAGAGGAAGAAGAAGAGCACAGTCCGTACAGTCCGTACGGATGCGTGATGAATAAGGTCGAACGGTGAAGAAGGCTTTAGGAAGAATGGCTTTAGAAGGCTTGGTGATAAAAGAGGAAGGCTTCATTGACTGACCAAGGCCCATTTGTTGATTAAAGAAGAGGAGCTCATGGAGTGTTCTAGAAGACGGTGACGTGGCGGTGGTGTGGACCACTTTGTGGTCCTCACCCTTGTGGTCCTCACAAGAGAAAAGAGGCGCACCTCTCCAACCTTTGCACCCTTCTATTAGGTCATTTAGGTCTTGTATAAATACATTTTGAGCAGCCTCCATCTTAAATAACACAATTCTAATCAATGAAAATTCTCTCCCTTCTCTTCTTTACTCCATTGATTAGTCTTTAGTCCGCTTAAGCTAATGAATTCTAACACCAGAAACGCTGCAATTTTTTTTTTAAAGTCACGTCTTTAAGATAAATACATCCGTCTTTTCAGTTTCCCTTCTATTAATCATTCCACTTCCATAGAAGAATTCATTTGTTCACTGCTTTTATCTCAGCAACACAAAACTCACAACAAGAAAAACAAAAACCTGATGGATGTTTACAACCTTCTAGCCTAAGCAAATGAAATAGTCATTGGAAGCAAAACATATTGGTGTTTTAAAGTCAAGATTCTTCGCGCCTACTCTTACTCCGTTCTCAATGAAGGTCCCTACTGGTCCTACGTATTAGTAGATGAAGCGGTAAGAGATATTCACTTACATGCAGACAAGCAGTCACATGGATCTGACAATACAATACTTTGGTGATGCTTTTTTCTTATGCAGAGAACTAAGATGGAGTTGGTGATTACTCCAGTACATGTGCCAACGTTCTCTGGATTGGAGAAGTATGAAGGGCACTGGATTGAAATACAGAAAGTAGCAGTACATCCAGGATTCGCAGCGTTCCATGCAACAAACTCTCGCTTCGTACTTACAATCCTCTCTACAAAGACTGGAATCATAAAAATTGATCCTTTGAACGACAAACACTACTTGGATTTTTTAAGTTTGACCCAAATACGTGACATCAAAACCAAAACGAACGTTGCTATAGGTATGCATGCAAATTTCTTAACCCATAATTTATATGCATGTAACTTTATCTAACTAAAGGAGAACACTTATGATGTAGATACTATGGGCATGCTCTGCAACACATGCCCCCTTCAAGAGAGTCCACATGGCCGTACATTTACAAAGAGTGTGTTTCACATCAAATATGCCATGTAAGTTTAAACCAAACAATTATAAAACCATGACGAAACTCACAGTACTGTAATTTACAACCACCTTTTACTAATCATAATAGGGACAATATGTTAAAGTGTGTAGCAACTGGTGAACACGCTTATAACTTCTGGAATGGCTTTAGGAACATGAGGGGTGGAGCGGTGATCGTGGTGCTTAAATTATGGAGGATAAATCCGTTCGCGCGTAAGTGTGTTATTCATACAGTTTAACATATCGTAATTGATCTCGACAATACCAATCTAATTCCCACAGGTGGTGATGATGACACTTGGCTGGAAACTAGGGGTGGGCATAATTCCCGTTCCGTTCCGTTCCGTACCGTCTTGTTCCGTACCCGTTCCCAAATTCCCGTCCCATATGGGAATGCTTTCCCGATATGGGACAAGTTTTGTATTCCCGAATAAAATTGGGACGGGACGGGACGGGAAAGGGAATTCCCGAAGTCCCGTTTGGGAAAAAACAACCATTACAAGTTATATTATAATTTAAATATAAAATATTATCAATGTTAATTAACTTTCTAATTTTTATTATGTTATGATTCTTTGACGGCTAACCTACAAACTATTACAATGACCTAAACCTAAGTATAAAATACACTAATCATCTCTCTATTAGTTGTAGTTTATTACTTTATTTTGACGTTTCTTCTTCCGCTTTTCCTTGCAAAGAGACGAGACAATCAAGAAGGTGAGAACTGAATTGTTTGTAATTGATTTTGATTTATGACTTTAATTTGACTTTTTGCTCTTCCTTTGCAAAGACGACAATAGGCGAGATCGAGAGGTGAGTTTATTCTGACTTCATCTTTTCAATTTGATTTTATTAGTTTATTCATTGAGTATATATTAATATATGTATTCATATCATATTCATCGTTTCTAACTATTTAATATGGTTTTTATTTTAGTTAGTTATGAATCTTATGATTTTTTTTTCCGGGAATTCCCGTTCCCATCCCGTACCATCCCGTTCCAACCCGTTCCCGTCCCATATTTTAAATGGGACATAAGTGGGACATGTTTTTCTATTCCCATAATTCCCGTTCCCGTCCCGTTCCGACAAAATACCGTTCCGAATTCCCGTTTGCCCACCCTAACTGGGAAACTGAAGAAGGCTTTATCCGGAACATTTTGTTCAAACCAGCGATGGAAGAGGTTGGAGATTGAGAGACGACTTCTTGATATTTGATATGATACAAAGATACAGGGCAATTGTCCCTAGATAGAGAATTTTATCTATTTAAATCCTGTTTTATATACAAAAGTTTATTTATAAATAATACTTAAACTTTGTTTTGGTATTATTGAATTTCATACGTATACAAAATCTTTCATACTTCACATGCGAGATTGAAGTCTACGTTATACTTCACAGCCGAAACTCGAGAGTCTGTAAGCCTAAAACTCCAAATTTCGAAGTTTATTTCACATCTTTGTTAACACAATACTAACATTTGACATCAAAATAGTATAAATATATTCAAAATCAAAACAAATAACAATAGATCGCCATTTTGTATTCAAAAACATATTAATCTAAGTCTAACCCTAAAGATATATCTATGGATTCTTACCCATTGGCAACTTCTAACCTATATGCCTCAATGGTTTACATTAAATGGCTTAGTTTTTCTGAATTTTTTTTTAAAACCTATTCGATTTGATTTAAAATAATTTATTCTTTCAAAAATTTTGATCGAAATAATTTTTTATCATTTTTTTAATTAAAATTTCACATTTAATTACGGTTCTAGAGCTTCATGCTTGAAGTCTGAACCGTAATTAAACCGTAGATTTAAATTAGGAAAATAATAAAAAATAATCTCAATGCAAATTTTTTTTAAAAAAATAAGATTATCTCAAATATGAACTTTATAAATAAAATTTCAGAAACTTTCATAAAATTAAGGTTGATTATGTTCCTAGAAAACCATTACAGTCGCTTCAGACTTCTACGAAAAAGTATCGATAACAAAATCTTACAGACCTGCTACAAAGAAGTTCTACCAAATGGAGAACAATCGATGGAGTAACGCCAAAGATGATTAGATCTGCAATGAATACCACTTCCTATACAGGGAAGTCTGTGCTGGAAGTCTCCTGAGAAGTCTCTAATTGGGGTGTTCTGTAATAATACGAAGTCTTTTGGTGAAGTCTACTCGTGAAGTCTACTTTTAGAAGTTCCTAGGTATTCTGTATGACAGTTCTTTTTGTATTTTTGCGGTTTCCGAACTTGTATTTGATTTAACAAATTACGGTTCCAATAATAATTAACATAATGAGAGAAATTAAAGATAATTAACATAATAAGAAATCAAAGGTCCGAAAGAATAATAACATAATAAGAGAAATTAAAAGATAATTAACATAAAACTAAAGAAATAAAGTTCCAATCCATTTTTTCAAAAAGAATTAAAAATAATAAAATTAAAGGTTCATATAAATCCAAAGGATCAAGTGCTTTTGATCTTCCGGCACGAAAAAATTGTGTTTTGTTGTCTAAAAAGATGATGTGATGATGAAGATGAAGATGAAACTCACATTTACTAACCCTGACCCTGAGATGTCAATGCAAAATTTTGTCAACGTGGTGAAGAAGGAGTACGACAATGCACGAAAAGATTGTGTAAGCCAAATCTAAAAGGGCGCGGGTTGAATTGGAACTCGGGTGGAGAGTTTGAGTTATGTATACTTGAGCAATGCCTTTCATCTTTTCAACATTTGACTCAAACATAAAACTTTCCACCCGAGTTCCAAAACTCTCGTCCTCTTAGACACACAAACAATCTTTCGTGCATCACCTTGACAAATTTTGGCATTGAACATTCCAGGGTCTGGGTTAAAGTGCGAGTTTTCACTTCGTCTTCATTTTCATCTTCGTCATCATCTTCACTCTTATCTCATCTTCATCTTCATCACCATCTAGAAATCAATATGCTCTCTTCACCGACCCGCGCTTGCTACTCATTCTGAAATGCGAAGATTAGAAACTGAATAGCTTTGAATTTGTAGAGAATAAATATTGACAGAATGTGAATAGACGGTTGTGATTCTCAATCTTGGCGAATGCCAAATAAGAAGATGAGATTAGACGTTTGGGGGTTTTCCCGCAGGAGAAGGAAGAAATCATGCGATAACTTAACGGGCGGAAGAGGAGAAAGAGTGTCGGCGTTTAGAGATTTCCGGCAACGTTTGGTTGTGATTCGAGGAGGAAAACAGAGCGATGGAGATTTTAATTTTTTTACCCCCAGATTTAACTGTTTGCATTTTCAGTTTATCTAGTCTACGTTAAATGTAAATTTTTTATCAAATACACATAATTTTTTCCCCCCCCAAATTTTTCGCGATAACATTTCAAAATTTTTGGATTCATTTGAATTTTAGACTCTTCTTACGTAACAAAATCTTCATAGGGACTTCAGCTGCGAAGTCTACCGTGAGACTTCACCCAAAACTTGAGAAGTCTGTAAGCCGTAAACTCTAAAATTCGAACGTTTATTTCATATTTTTTGTTAACAAATACTAACATTTGACATCAAAATAGTATAATATATTCAAAATCGAACAACTATACGAAGGATCGCCATTTTATATCAAAAACATATCAATCTAAGTCTAACCCTAAAGATATATGCATGGATTCTTACCCATTGGCAACCTCTAACCTATATGCCTCACATGGTTTACATTAAATGACTTAGTTTTATGAATTTTTTTTTAAACCTATTCGATTTGATTTAAAATAATTTATCTTTCAAAAATTTTGATCGAAATAATTTTTTATCATTTTTTTATTAAAATTTCACAATTAATTACGGTTCCAGACTTCATGGTCGAAGTATGCGACTGTTTATGGTATTTTAGAACATAATCAACCTTACATGCTTAAAATTTATGAAAGTTTCAGAAATTTTAATTTATAAAGTTCATATTTTAGATAATCTTATTTTTTTAAGAAAAAATTGCATTGAAAATATTTTTTAGTATTTTCTTAATTTAAATCTAAGGTTTAATTACGGTTCAGACTTCATGTATGTCATGAATGAAGTCTACAGTGAGGCTTCGTTCAAGAAGTCTACGCCGCGCGGAGGTTAGAACTGTAATTGCAGTTTCTGTTTTTTTTTTTGCAAATACGGGGGTTAATGTAATTTCCATACCCCAAAGGTCTAGTTTCATTTGTTTCAATTTGGGGTCTAGTTTTGCATTCAAACTCAATTTTTCGTCTAGTTTTAGCAATTCCCCCAATTAAAAAACACCTTCCTAAATATTACGAACCTCTTCCTAAATTCAAATAAACCTGGTTATAAATGTTTTGCCTATCCTGATTTTTTTTGTTAAGTATTTAGTGTTTTTTGAGAAGTACGAGAAGCATGGCATATTGGTTACATGCCATGTTTGATTTTTTTTTAAGGATTTAGTGTTTATTAAACCTTTCCTAAATTTTAAGAATACCTTCCTAAAATTAAAAAACAGCTTCCTAAATATTCATGAAACTCTTCCTAAATAATATTCCTAAGTTATTATTTAACTTGGCTTCACACACACACATCTAATATATAAGTGATTATTGTAACCCATTGTTTAAGAAGGCCTTCCTAAAATTATAAAGGTCTTCCTAAAATTACAATTACGCATTCTTAAATATTATGAAACCTGGTATTTGCCACAAACATTAGCCCAAAAACACTGACATTATTTTAGAAACCTATATCACATAAACATATCAGTTTCAAATGTTTACAATGTCATCAAACTAAAACCATATCAATCTCATTACCTACAATGTTTCTTAATAAATGATTAGGAATCAAACAGAAATCAAATCTATCTCATTCACTACAAATTCTCGATAGATATCAAATGCCATCTTCGATCTTGAGTTATATCTGTCAGTTTGATCATCAAGTCTTCGATTCCCATAGAGTGGCACTCAATCATCTTAATGATGAAGAGTGCACAATTCACATCAATGGTTGTATGCATAATGTATTTCTTTGGGCAGTAGACTTTGTATGGAGTGAGCTCTCGATCAATAGGGTGTACCTTCACCTAGCACAACGAAGAAGATATAGTATCATTCTGCAATGAAAACCAATATACAATCACTCATTATGTATATATACTGCAAACTAACATAGTTATATTACATAAAAGGGTTTTTATGGATTTATACCTGCAAATGGTCTGATGAGACTGTGTATCAAATCACCTTTACACTTGTTGCTTTTACAGTCTAATATTGTGATTGTTCTTGTAGTGAAGCGTATCTCCATGCCAATGTGCTGTTCGTATTGGTAGCAATAGGCGACGCCATACACTCCGTCAATGTCATGCCATTTCTTTGCAGGAAGGCAAATAGAAGGTAAGTCGCTTCTGAAAATATCTATCAAATCCTTAGGAAACTCATATTGTGATTTCCATGGATATGATATCTTGAAATACTTGTAGCATTCACTCAGTCTTCTGAAGAAGCTAATTCCTACAAAGGCTAACTTTGGGAGCCTCTTGTTATGGAAGTAGACTGGGTCTTGATTCTTTCTGAGCCAAATTACTCCTAATCCTGCATCGACATGCTGTTTTTTACAAGATTCAAAACAAGTAATCAGTGTATGTTTCTAATACAAACATGAATATATTCAAGCATAAAATAAACAGAATGAATGAAAACAAACCCATATTTTTTCTGATAATAACAAATACAGAATCTCTGATCCAAATTACTATTGAACTTTCGATGTTAAACAGATGCAATATTTTACAGTGAGTTTAAAAATACCGTTTCTTGAAGATATGCATCTGGTTTCTCTATCACGTCAAACCAGTGTGGAGTTAATAATTGTGTATCAGTGATCACTCTGCAAATATTAGAAACGATTTATCTTACTTTTAGATTAAAAATCTACTTTTGAAATAGAAAAGAAGCGTTAAAACAACACACTAACCCTTGTTTGATATTTGAGCTCTTCCAATCACTCAATTCTTCCATATGGTTGAGAGTTGGAGACAGGAAAGGGTTGAATTTCGGATGTGTAGCAGTTGTTGCAAGGTTTTTTCATGCTCTATATAGAGTGATGGTTTGCATTGATGGAGTTATGAGCCGGGTGCTCGGCCTTGAAACCTGCTGTTCATCGTCAATTCTTTGTTTCTTCGCTGGAACAGCATTATTAACTTCGTTACACTGTTTCTTCTTTTTTTCTTGAAATCAATATGTAAGAAAACTCCGCACATTATAATGAATTAAATTAAAGACATCACATACTTCTACTGCAACACAAGAAACGATATGGTTATGTCTTGTAAAAAACACTTCGAAAATATCACATACACAACACTGGTTATTAAAGAACATGCCACCAAATAAATCCGTGTTCAGAAGGTCTTCCTAAAAGTAAGATGTCTTTTCCTAAATTTTTAACAGTTCTTCCTATAGTTTTAACTAAGTCTAATTCTAAACAACTTTTTTCTAAGAGATACCCTATGAATGAAACCTTCAAAAAAATTGAACTACAATAACAAACCTCGGGTGGAGTAAAACACTTAAGATTAAACGTTGGCTCATTAGTTTGTCACTTCACATCCTTCTCACTTTTTTCCTTATGCAACATAAAAACATAAGAAAAAGTAAAAAACATAAAAATGTTGGCTCATTTAGAGGATATTGTTTATACTTTAAGAAAATACCATCTCTTTTGGTTCCTGTTCACCTTCTTTCTCTTCCAACCAGTACCGTATGTCTTTGATTTTAAAATCATGTTCTTTGCCCAAGTCATGCATTAAAACACGGATGCGTGTTTTAAGAATTGCTCGCACTACTCCTTTCCTCCATTTGTTTTCGTATTTAGCTTCAACTTCTTCCATCAGCTCTGGCACTGTTAGCTCCTGAGAGAGTGATGGTGTTTCAGTACGTGTAGGGGATGGGAAATGAATGTTATCATCTCTATCAAACTGCAAGAACAAAAATAACAAGTTAATGTCAATTGAAAAATGCTAAAATACACACATAAAATCTCAAAAAAATGTAAAGCTCACCTCATGATGTTGATTATCTTCTTCTACATCATTATTTTGATCCACACCATCCTCATCATTATATCTCTGCAACAAGGATCTATTTTAGCTTCCTATAAATTTAGTTTTCAATAAAACACAGAAACCTAACCTCTTGATTTCTGTTGGTTTCGTCCACATTATGATGTTGATTTCAGCAGGAGATTGTAAGCTTCCCTTCCCCACGAATACTCAACCAGTACACCAGCATCTTGGGCGAACTTTAGATTTTTCACAGGGAATTTGTAGTACTTGTGTCTCTGAAGCAGTATACTCTCAATGAGTACCAGCATACCTAAGGAGAACCTCTCATCTCCGGCGTTTGTGTGAGTCTCTCTCAGAATCTCAATAAGGTCTTCTAATGTGTGCCCATCTTTTGTCTTTGCCCAGTCATGTTGATCATAATCAGCACTTTCATCAGGTTCCCATTCAGCACATTTCAATCTTGTGACCATATTAAACTCTCTTATCGAGAACCTCATAGGTTGTGCTCCAAAATGAAACGAGATCTCATTCTCTTTCGATGTTATCAAACTCCTACTTTGCAAACAATGTACCATCTTCTTTGACATTGTCAACTCCCTTGTGCTAACCTTCAGAATTGGTCATAAGAATGATTCTCTGGTCCTCTGGAACTCTACATTAGTGAGGATGTTTTTTACTTCCTTGATGTATTCGTAGTTCGCAAATTGGTTTACAATTGCCCCTGCTTTTGGCTCATCTCCTATGTTGAAATGGAGCTTAGGCAGTGTGACACTTGTAGGAAAAGAATCTCCCATTTTCTGTTGCGAACAACAAAATAAGAAGAAATCAGTAAATTGGTTTAGGAAGGTCTTCATAAACACACATAAACAGACACCCACACACACATACACCCACACACCCACAGACACACATGAACACACAGCCGAAACACATACTCAGACACACATACACACACATAAACAAACATACTACAAACAAACAAACACACTCACATACACATAAACAAACACATCACAAACACACACAGACACAGACACACACACAAACACACTCACAGACACAAACACACACACATTGATTCATCTAGATGCATATAATATGATGTTATCCTAACTTTATAGGGTACACACAAACGAACACACACCACAAACACACTCTCAGATACACATACACACACACACACACACACACACACAAACGAACACACACCACAAACACACACTGACACACACAAACAAACTCACACCCACAAACAAACACACTTATGGCAATATAAGAAAGCTTTCCCAAACATTTAAATGAAGTAATTACAAATGGTGTTGTTAGTTTATCTAACAGAACTTAATCATGTCATTGTTGTAAATGTGAAATTACACAAAAGAAGTATGAAGTGTATGCTACTTTTCAACGAGAACAATAAGGTGGTCATTTGGATAACTGAAAAGCAAACAAGAACAGATCATGCTCACATCAAAGCAAAAGAGATGCTCTCTGATAACTTGATTCCAATTTGAACACTGGGAAATAGAAATAGAGACAAGAAGACCCTGAAGAAGTTGAAAGACAAGAAGACAAAAAGTGGATTTCGATTTGAAATCCATTTTGTGTTTCCAACTGTGAAATTCAACAAATGAAATTCTAAATCGTATACTTCATCCTAAATCACACACACACACATAAACAGACACCCAAACACATACACACACACACATAAACAGACACCCAGACACACATACACCCTCACACACACGAACACACAGCCCAAACACACACTCAGACACACACACACACACACAAACAAACACACTACAAGCAACACACAAACAAACACACCACACAAACACACACAAAAACACACACACATACACACACACACACACACACAAAAGAAGCCATAATTGAGAAGATACTAACTGAGAACCCACAATTGGAATTGTAGTAGTATTAGGAGCTAAAGAATTGTTGAATCTCTTTAGCTAAAGAGAAAATTAGCATTTAGATACTAACTGCGAAGCTACAATTTCAAAGAACTGGAAACAAATTCGAGCTCGGCATTGTAATTTTTTTTAAACATTTATCTTCATGGAAATCATAATTCGAGCTCGGCAACTGGAAATTCTTTAGTATTTAAGGAAGCAGTGATACGGAAGAGAGCATGGAAATCATAATCGTGTTCATGACAAGCTCGTTCATGGAAATTGAGTTTTACCTTAGGAAAAAGACGGAAGCGAGTAAGATCGATCCAAACCACAAAAGCTTTACTCGATTGAGCTCCAAACTGCTGATGATAGACGGGCGACGTAACACTGGCGTTGGAGAGCGGCGAAGGCGATGAGAGACCGGCGAGAGATGGCCGGATTGATTAGGGAAGATATCAGCGACGACAACGACTATGGTATTTCGGGTTTGTTTCGGGTTTGTTTCAATAGGGGCAGTATGGTCAATTCTTTGATTCACAAATGTTAATAATGAGAAATGCAAGCCCATGTGCTATTTTTGTCCCAAAAACATAAAACTATGGTATTTTGGAGAATTGTCATTTTCTCTATATATATAATAAACCTATTTTCTCTCTGTTTTTTAAATTATCCATTTCAGCATTTTTTTTTTGTAGGACTCACACCAAAGATTAGTAAATTTAATAGTAATTAGTAAATTCACTAACTTTAAATTCACTAAATGAAAAAGAGAGATAAAATATTTAAATTCACTATATTATATAAGAAATTTAATTAAAAATGAAAAAAATGTATATAAATTTTAATTTCTTTCTATGTACAATGAAGGAAGTTTGGAAAAAAGACATTTAAAAATATTTTTAAAAATATTATAATTGTTGATAAGAAATCTCAAAATACAACACTAAAAGTAAAAATAAATAATTTATAGGTTGCGCAATCAAACACTTAAAAAGTGATAAATATATATATGTAACTTATCTAAAATAAAATTGTAATGTTGTACAATGGCTCAAGAGAAAGAAAAATACACACTTGAGCATTTACCAATTGAAACAATATTTAACGTAAAACGATTTAGAGAAGCGGCAAATTAAAGCCAGATAAATTTTTAGAGAACATTCGGTTTGCAACACAAAATTGACATCTCAAAAAAAAACAAGTTAACGCTAGCCATCGATGAGAGGAGCGAATAACATGACATTGTTATAGATGGATATAAAATTTACGTTATTTTTTGTTGGATGTTCTGTCGTGATCAACATATCTAATAAGTCATCTAAAAATCTCTAAGTGTAATGAATATTGGATCACGTAACTTTGAAAGAGATATTTTTAGAAACAAAATATCATCTACAAATGAAACTGTATATTATTTTAATGATGAGATATGACATAGCTGTTAGTCAAAATTTTAGCATTTTAATTTTTAAATATTTGTGATTATAAAATATTAAGTTCAAACCTTATAGATGATGTGATTTCATAAGTTTTGCAATTGCATTAAGTAGTTTATCGTATGTGTACCACTTCTTTATAATCAATCAAGTAACAAAAGATGATAAATAATTTCTACACATAAAAAAACAAGATGTGATGAAAAAAGAATATGTTTGACGCCTAAACAAAAGTCATTTTTTTTGTTTCTGTATATTTCATATGTTTGTATATTGTTAATAATATTTAGTTATGTTCTTATAAATCATCATTTTACATTTTATGGTTTTATTTACATCATTTTCACCTCTTAATCTTATCAGTTTTCAGATTTTCACCATTTTTACAATGACAAAACTAAGTACTATTTTTTCACCAATGAATTCATTTTTTTTCATTTTTTTGGTAGAATTTTTTCGAATATTATTGTTATAAACAAAAAGATATTTCAAAAATAGAATAACTTTATACAAAAAGTAAATTCAATTTATTAAATATCTAAGATTAAAATTCAAATAAAGCAAACACTTATAAAGTATAAAGGGTTTTCTACTAAAACAAAAACTTTTCAAGTCACCATTTTTTGCAATTTTACCTTACATCTCCGAAAAATCTAAATTAATTTTACGAAATAAAAAATAATGCGCAATATAACACTTATACGTAATTTATAAATGTTTTACAGTCACATATAATTTTTAAAATTTTAAATGTAGATTTGGACTCTTAGTCCCAACTAAATTTGATCAAACAAATCTTAAAGTCTATGCCTTGACGAATATGTCATTGGTAATAAGATTCACCATCCAAGTATTGGCTATACTTATATTATATATCATGTTATCCATGAAATTACCATAGCTTAGTTTACATATAAAGCTTTTAGCCTTGTTTCATTTTGGGACCAAATGGTGAAATATGCTTGAATTTGTCTTTCTAAAATTACAAGGAAAATTGTTTTTGAACTATAGGTAGTAGTGTTGTAGTACTCCATGTGCAAACCAATAAAGGAAACGTATTGAATGAATATTAAGAAGAAAACAAAAAAGGAAAGACACTTGCTTCCACGACATAGGCCCAACCAAGGCGGTGAGATCAGCTCCGATCGCACGTGATCTGTCTCACTCAGTCACGCGCTCACTACCACCAAACCAAACCTTTGAATTATGTTCTTTCTTTCCTCTAGACTAATCGCAACCATAAGGGGATTAACTTTTGGGTCGCCAGTTTTTTTTTTGTTGCATTCTCAGCATTCATATCTATACTTTTGAATTTTCTATAAAATACCATAATTTTTTTATCCTTTACAAACCTACCTAAACTTTTAGATTTATACCAATTAGTACATGTACTTTTAAACTTTAAAAATCACCTTCTTAACCGGATTAAACCCTTAAATCGCGTTTAAGATAATCTGATTATAACACATTTGAGCCGATTTAAAACACATGATCCGATCTGATTCTATACTTATAAAAATCGAACTAAGCAAAAGCGAAATTAGGGTTCATCGATACATAAAATTGGGAATTTTGGTTTGTTCTTAAAAATGAGCTACTCATCGGCTTCAAACATTTCTCATCGAGAATTGACTCCTCTTGGTGTTCTGATGAGCTGCTGGTGTGGGCAAGAGATCACTTTCAACGGAATCCTTTGACCCGATTCCACCATCACTTTCTTCGCTGAAATCAGAGTCATCCAGATCACTTAAATAAATCAACTCTTCAATTGGCATTTTGAATAGCTTAATAATTGAAATCCGAATCAAGATCTCTTCAATTTCACGCTTTTAAGTAGAGAACAAAAATCTCTAAAATCCCCAAACCCTAGTTTTGTATTTCTCTGAATTGGGAATTTCTCGATTTCGATTAGAGTTTAAACTAATTCAAAGGAAAACGACGTCGTTTTTATTGCTTTTGTTTGATAAAACAAATAAACGAGACTACGTCGTTTTAAATTGGCTCAAATGTGTTATAATCGGATTATCTTAAACGTAATTCGTTAAACATGATTTAAGAGTTTAATCTTTTTAAGAAGGTGGTTTTTAAAGTTTAAAAGTACATGTACTAATTGGTATGAATCCAAAAGTTTAAGTAATTTGGTAAATGATTAAAAAGTTTATGGTGTTTTATAGAAAGCACAAATATGGATGCTGAAAATGCAATTTAGTGGAGGAGAAAAAAGCCGGCGATCCTTAACTCTTTTACCCATCGATCCTTGGTGACAAACAGGCATATACATAAGACATACATGGTATGCACATACTGTATGTTGTATATTCATTAATTGTACTTGTATATCAGATATATATATATTTTAATAGAGACTACTTGTTGCACCATCTTATCTAGATGGTGTCTTCATGAGACTCGTCGAGAGGGAAACACGTGTCGTCACCGCCAGTATTCCACAAGAAATTGGCGTAATTAGCGGCGTAGTAAGAGTTGGTCGGATCCGCATCGATTGCTTCCAAGAAAGTCTCCTCAGCCGCCCAAAGATCGTCCCGTGCTCTCCATAAGAAGGTGGCATATTTGCTAAGTGCCTCGGCGTCCTTAGGTTCCACTCCTACCGCTCTTTTGAAGTACTCCTCCGCTCTGTTTCACAATTATCATATGGAATCACGTGAGAATTTATTCAACAGAGATAACTAAGACATGTGGAATGCATTAAAAGATGAGGATGAATAACGCCAAAAGTGTTGCGTGTGAATATTAAATTTTCCATATGATGATATGAATTGGGTAACGGTTATAGAATGTGATAGATTGTCTAAATAGCAAATATTAGTCATACTAACAAAAAGGATTAGTTAGGATATCAAACCATTCACCGTGTCAATAAATTCTATAATGCAAGAGAATGCTACATTATAGATAATACTAACTAGCAGCTTTATAACTATATATACTACGTTAGCTATAAAATAAAGCTAATGACAAAAACATGGGTTAATTCAATTGGGTAGGAGAAAAATCGAGAAGACAAATCGTGAAACAGCGACTTTTGTTGTTGGGTTCTGGTGGGGAATCTTTAAAACACCACCGTAAACTCCACTATCACTAAAACCCCAAAGACTCAAAGCTCACTGGCTAACTGAGAGGAACATTAGTACAGTATAATTTTCTTTTTTTTTATTCTCTGTTAGATATTTATGTAATGTCGTTTTTCCTCGATGAGGAAAAGAAATGTTTCCACTCTATTGGTTTATTATATTCTGCTGACGTCATTATTATGACAATAGTTATGATTTCCACATTGTGTCCCACTAGTGAATAGACAAATCATCGAGGTCTGCGCCTACTTTTGACTCCTAACATCAACTTGCAGCCTCGGAATTCACAACCCAAAGAATCTTAAAGGAAGATTCGACCCTAACTCAGAAACCAAATCTACTTAAGCTAAAAAACTAAGATTAATAAGTATTTAACTACTAAAAACCATGATTAAAGTGTGAGAGTAAAATGTTTAGTTACCTGTCATGGTCATTAGAGACGAGGTAGAGGAACTGAGCATAGTTGGCGAGTAAGAGAGGATTATTAGGCTCTTGAGATAGTCCTGTTTGGTACATAAGCTCTGTTTTGAAGTAATCCGTGTCTTCCTCTGCTTCAACTCGAGCCTCTATATGAGACACCAAGTATTTCCTCGTCTCTTGATCCAACGAATCGTCAATCTTTGAATACTGCATTCGTTCTGCTTCCTCCACCATCGAATTCCACAGCCTATTTTCATCTTGTCCCGATACTGACGGCTCTGACTCTGTAGTCGTTGACCCAAAAGTCGATGATGACAATTGAGAAACTCCTTCAGGTATGATTGTTCTGAATTGCTCTGACCCATCGAATCCATCACCATCTGTTCCACTTAACACCGGACGAATGTTGCCACCGCCGCCATTGTTGTTACCGTCAACTGAAGTTGTATTCCCATTAGGAGATGATACAAAGAACGTTTTCACCATTGAGGAATCGAACTTCACGTTTGTTTCATCTGTTTCACTGGCGGTTGTTAGCTCTGTAATCGTCGGAGGAAGAGGAGCAGCGACGGCGGCTAAAGCGGAGTTGCTACTGATGGAATAAACCGTGAAATTAGCTAAGAGTATCATAACGTAAACCATCAACGTAGGCGTTGCAGAGAAAACTTGTTGGAATAACCAAACGAAAGATTGTTGCATCTCTTCTCTCACTCTTAGCAAGATCCCTTGCAAATCTTCATAGAACAGAACCTCTCTCATATGTAAACTGAAGCTTTGAAGTTCCCTAATCATGAACACCATTGACGAAAAGGCTTTATTCATCGAGCAGCAAGTTGATTCGCCCGCTTGTTTAACTCCTTCTTCCCATTGTCGCTTCTTCTTTAAGATCCGAAGTGAAAGAGGAAGATCAACACTGTTTGCTTTCATTTCAATACTCGATAAGTGTACCATCTCGTGCCATGGTGGCTCAATTGAATTAGCTTTCTCCATTACGTTGTAATCGTGAATTATCAAAGGCTCTGAATCGTTGAATCTGAGAGTTAGCTCTTGGATCTTTTTCGAGAATTCCTCATCGGAGAATGGATCTAAGCTTGCGCTATAAACTCTTCGAATCGACTGAGTTTTAATCGGTCTAGATGATGATGATTCCCAAAGTTCACAGGACTTGGAACGATGAAGCTTCGTCGACGGAGTTCCTAAAAGAGCAGAACGGTTCAGTCTCTGCGGCACAAATCGACAAGATAGAAACCGTCCGTCGTGTCCAATGCTCCATCGTTTTGAAGGAGATGTTATAGTCCCGGAAGCTAGGGTTTGAGAAGGGGAAGAAGAGTGATGAACGATAGGCTGAGTCGTCCATTGAAGGAAAGGAGATGAAGAAGCTACTTTCGCCCCCATGCGAAAATCAAATCTGAATTGAAGATTCAAAACACAGAGACTTAGTTTCTTCAACAATGGCTTCTCCTTATAGATTCACTATTTCCTGTATGTCAGAATAGAATATGGAATGCGTTAAAATACAATCAAAACTGCAGAGAAAGAGAGAGATAGAGAGCTCTTGATTCCACTCATCATCATGCATATGAATCAATACAGATGTCACGAGAATAAAGTGGTAGAAAAGTCTCGAGAGATCTTAGATGATGAAAGGAAGAAAAACTCACCAGCAAAGACTCGAAAATTACGTCTGAAATTTTCTCGGAGAAAGAAAAAACTTTCTCGGGAAAATCCTGAGGAAGGCGCTTCACTTTAGAACGCGGAAAGAGAGAGTGAGACGAAGAGCTTTATATACAGATGCGATAAAAGGGTTTGTTTACGCACGAGTTTATCAAAAATATCGAAATATATTAAATTAATTTTGAAATATCACCCGGTGAAACAGCGACGTTTAAGAACCTGACAAACAAGTAAGCCGGTGACAAGAACCGACTCACATGATAAACCGGGAGAGTTATTTAGGATTTTTTACATCTGACGGTTTAAGATATGCCACGTGTCACCCAGACTATTGGGTTTTGTTTTTCGTCATTTTCTGACATTATTTAGTGTATTTGCAAATTTTGCGATTTTAAAATTAAACCAATCAACGGTCTTGGAAAAGCCATGTAGGTATTTTACATGCTACAATATAAAATAAATAATCAATTTAGGAGTGTGAAAATAACAGTTTTGCAATAAGGTAGGCTAATAGAGTGGGGTCTATAATGTACATGTAATCTGGCGTTAACTTTGAAGTGTGGTAAGTGTTGTGATTTGCGTCTATGTTCATTTTGATGTTTGATATTTGGATATTTTAATCTTGCCCTCTTTGGTATCAAACAAATTTTTACCTTTTTTTTTAATATATAGAATATGAAATACGTTCGAATCAGAATTAATGATTTTAAAAAATAATATCTCGTATCAAATAATAATTGTACATCGTACATGAAATGTGGGATCAATATTTTCTAATGATGCAATGGATCATATATATTACCGCTTATAGAAAATTAGGTTACCAACGTAATGAAAGAAAAAAAAAATCCGTTTTAGGGAGATTATGATTAGGGATTAGGGTAATTTACAAGATACCGTTTCCATGCATGTGCAATGATGAATGTAACAAATAACTAAGTTCTAAGTTGGGTAATTCTCGCATGCATGTATTTTTGAGATATGTTTCGAGTTTCGTAAGATATGCAAGTCCCCTATTTAACAACTAAAACTATTTATAAAAAAAAATATTCAAGAATAGGGATCACAACCAAACTGAAATTAATTTAAACCAAAATTACTATAACCAGAACGATAGCGATGATTTTATACTGAACAAACTGAACCTCATTTGAAACCAAATTAAATGCAATTGAACCAAGTTTAATAAACCAAATTTTATTTTAGATTAAACAAATACCAAAAAATTATATAACAAGTGCATAACCAAACCCACTTAACTTAAAAGACCAAAACCAAAATAAACTGGAATTAATCAAAGTTAACCAAATTTGCCAAACTTATTGGAATTAAGATTTACAAACAAACAAAAACTAACCGAATTACAATTTCGATCTCAAATTCAATAATCCTTAATTAAATGCGGACTAAACAAAATTTTCATAAATCTAAACCGATTGGACCGGAATCATCTAGGTTCTATTTTGGACATGTTTCCACACAACCAAAAAGATTGAACCAAACCGAATCAAAAAAAAACGAATGTGGTATTTGGCTCATGTGGTTATATCTTGTCAAGAAGAAAAGGAGGGGGTAAAAATTCGACGGTGTAGAGGGAGGGAAAGGTATGCACCAACTTGCCATAAGTTGACGTCGTTGAGACAGTGACGTTAGAAGAAGGTGAAAAATTGACGGCTCTCGTTGGTATTTGGCTCATGTCCTTCTTAACGGTTGATATAATTATTGTTCTTTCATTGGAGTCTTCTGACCTCATTGATATTTATACATTCCCCAAGTTTATTATTCAATGTCATTTAAAACACGTACGGTGGAATCTTGCCCCATCCTAATTTCTTTATTTATTATGGTCTATATTTGGACGATTGAGAACATTTCGTTAAAAAAACTTTGGGGACACATGGATTATATGATATAGTTATCTTGTCTCGTGACTAGTTTGAGGAATATCGGATGTGAAATGTGTTGTTGAAATTACTACGCATCGTCGAAATAGATCATCAAGTAGGAACTGGATTTAAAATTTAAAGTTAGTTAAACGCGATTTTATCACAAAATTATGCCATTGAAAAATCATATGAAATGTTTGACACAAATGATATTATATCAAATGTGCTTAGTTCTATAAAAATGTTCTCGTATTCTCGCCATGGCCCGTCAAGCAATATGTAATTATATACTTTTAGGTAGCGAGAGATGACATATGTAGGTTATTTTTTTGTTATTTAATTTTGTTGGGAAATGTACTATTCTAAATTTCTAATAGGTGAAAATAAGTTGGTTATAGATTATGTAAGTGGTGAAAGCAATTGCTAAATGGGCAGCGACAAGGACGACAAAAGTATTAAGACAAATTGGAAAATCAAACGCTAAATGTCCGAAAACGTATGGAGGGTAAATAAAAACAAAGAGAAAATGATACAATACACCATGTGATATTAAGGGGTTTGGTTTATGAAGATTGATATGATGGGCATTTCATATAGTGAAGATATTAAAAATTTAATAGTATCCAATTAATATGAACATGATGGTAGAAAATTATATATATAAGATGTTAGAAAATAGACAACTATATATATTTACAACTTTAACAAAAAAAAAAAAAAAACCAACGATGAGTTGGCTTAGTGGTTAACCCCTGAGTCCTGAAAACGTAGGAACATAAGATGTCACATGTTCGATTTACGTTGGGAGGGGTCTGTTTTCCAAAAGAGAGTTAATTTAACACGGTTTGGACCTCGCCTTAGGGAGATTACGGGTTTAAGCCCAAAACTTCCTAGTCATTAAAAAAAAATACAATATATTACAAGAGAGGTATGGATTTTGCCAAAAAATTGAAAACTTAGGAAAAAAAAACTATTGTTACAAACAAATCTCATTAAAGTGAGATTTTAGATTTTTTTAGAAAAATGTACAAACTCTCAAAATCTGGATTTCCTATTTTTTAAGAAAACTATTTTTTCATAATCTTGATTGAATAATTATATGGTTTTCGAATCAAAAACCAAAAATTATGTAAAAAACTAATACCATTCAAGGCTTAAACTATTTTGCACATATATATATATATATATATATACTAGGTAGTTGCCCACGCTTTGTGTGGGTTATGTGTTTAGTTGAATTTGATCATTAATTTATTAAAAAGAATGTTTTTGTTATTAATAAGACTTTCCTACAGTTTTTATCTTTAGAAATAATAATCACGAAAATTAGTATACATTCTTTGGTTCAACTTTATAAAGAAGCAAGTTTGAAAGACATGAGAAGAGAAACAAATCTTCTGGGGTTTTGACAAAAGGAAAGCCTCCAGTACTGGGCAAGCTTGCTTTCACAACTAAATGGGTAATTGATAGAAATTATTGTTCTTATATATGTTTATTTTAGAAATGAGAATATGAAAAGGTAAAATAGAGAAATAGTTAAAATGAAGGTTAAAAGAAGGATGACACGTGTTAGTTTGTGGTTAAACGAACCTTACTTTATTATATAAGATGTTCACTTGATATTCTCCATCATAAAAAAAACATATACAAAGACACGTGTCATCCTTCATTTTAATTATTTCTCTATTTTAATTTTTGATATTCTCATTCTTAAAAGAAACATATATAACAAAAACACATTTACAAATATAATAATGTCTCTTGATTCAAATTTTAAATTGTTTTTCTTTTCACGTTGATTTTCTCTTCTATATAAGTGATGTAGTACGAGCATATAACCTCTAACAAATGTAAGACAATTATTACAATGTGTAATTAACAGAAATTATTGTTCTTATATATGTTTTTTTTAGAAATGAGAATATGAAAATGTAAAATAGATAAATAGTTAAAATGAAAGTTAAAAGAAGGATGACACGTGTCAACTTGTGGTTAAACGAACTTTACTTTATTATATAAGATATATATATATAAAAAAATCATCCTTAATTTCAAAAACTCATAATTTTCTTTTATAACTGGATAAAACTAGAATATGAATTCTGACAAATGAGAAGAGATTACTCACCAAAAGTTTTTTTAACTATCTTGTTCTTCTATTAAAAACAAAATGTTCGCAAGCTCCAAATTTTAAATAGAAAATTATAAACCAAATATATTTTTTTGTCAATTAATATATAAGCTAGAATTATATACTTTATAACACAACAAATATAGAACAAAACACGTAGGAAAGAAATGCTTTCATGTTGGCTCTTGATAGGAGGATAGAGCCAATATGAAAATCAAAAGGAGAGAGACATTACGAAGGCCACCACTCTTATTATCTCTTATCTGCTTTCTACCTAGTATTTATCAAAAAATTTCCCTTTCTTATGTATCTATATGCATTGTTTTTTTTTTTTTTTTTTTTTGTTACATATCATATGATATGATCGAATTCAAGTGGACATCCGTCTTGTATATCAATGCATTGAGGTTTTGGCTACATATATATCATTGTTTTATGTGGATATCCTTCTTATATATCTATGCCTTGATATTTTGGCTACATATCATACGATATATCATCGAATTATGTGGATATCCTTCTTCCATAAAACCTTTCATGAACCAGATATAGATGAAAAATATCTCCACGTCGTTTCTATTTGGTTATCTCATACTTTAATGATCATATATGAGGAAATAAATAAATATAAGTGCATTGGCACACCGACCACCTTGCTTTTGTATCTTCTGTTTTTTGTTTTTTATTGTCATTATGTAATTTCTGATATATCAAGTAATTAAGGGTGACTAAACTATATACAGTAGCTTCACCTTTTTATAATTGTAAACGTAAAATGTGAAAACCTAGTCTAGTTGCCAGTTGGTTATAGTAAAAAATTGCAAGAAGTAATACAGCACAGATACCAAAATTGTAGGAGAGGTTTCGACGGTAACGTGTTTATTTAGAAGTTCTAAGATGGGCCTTAAAGGTTTTATATGAGGCCCAAACGGCTCAGCCATGATGCGGCCCAATAAAATTGCCGCGAAGCCGATGGTTCAAAACGGTAGCCGAACAAAACCGGGCGGCGAAAAAAAATCTGTTCCATTGCGTTTTCCCGCTACTTCCATTTTCCCTCTTATGCTTATTTTTTTATTTTCCTTTATTTTTCTTATCTCATTTCCTCTTTAAACCCAGTATCGACCATGAGATTGATTCTTCACTTCGATTCCATTAGGTCTCAATCTCGATCTCGATCTCCCGCTTTTTTCCGTCTTCTTCTGATAACCTACAATGCCTACCATCGCTGGACCTAGTTCGTCCCCTCAGAAGCATGTCGTGGGCTCTAGATCGGAGATTATCGGAGGTCTTAAATCCGCCGAAGTCAACACTCCTCGGAAACGGAAGTCGAGATCGGATTCGTCTGCGGTGGTGTCATCGACGGCTGTGTTGCCTGTGAATTTAATTTCTTCGCCGATGAAATGGAAATCTCCTCGACGATGTGCTGTTTCAATCCCTAAGACGTCTGATGAGGTAATTTATAAGCTCCTTGTTCTTGCTCTTGTTGTTAGGCTTAGTTTGTTCGAGTGAGAATCAATTCGATTGTAGTTCTTGATTAGTTTTTGGTATTACTTAATCTGAATCTGTAATGATTTCAACAGTTGGATCGAGCTTTTGTTTCAGGAATTTATAATGATTTCTCACTGTTTATTCGATTGCAGGAGATTAAGGAAGATTCTAATGGAAATTTGACAAGTCCAGTGATATCAGCAGTGAAAAACTTATCTGTTTGTTTAGATGTTAAATCAAAGTGGAACCCTAGAGGTAAAAATGATACTTCTGTTGCTGCAGCGTTGTACTGATTTAAAAAGGCTCTCAGTTAGTTGATTGTACAATTGATGTATTTGAATGTTCAGACGATGACCAAATGAAAGCTGTGAAGGAGGCATTGCATGTGTCTAAGGCACCGTCAACTGTTGTCTGTCGTGAGGATGAGCAGAGACGGGTTTTTGAGTTTGTCAAAGGTTGTATGGAACAGAAGAAGGCTGGGAGTTTGTATATATGTGGTTGCCCTGGAACTGGAAAGTCACTATCCATGGAGAAAGTAAGACAACAGGCTGAAGAATGGGCAAAGCAGGTAATCAGGCTTGTGTCTGTTTCAGAACTTGTGATTAGTGTGAATCTATTAATAGAAGGACTGATCTTTTATGAATTCTTGCAGGCTGGTTTGCCTTGTCCTGAAACAGTGTCTGTTAATTGCACATCACTGACAAAAACAACAGATATTTTCTCCAAGGTAAGACTGGCCTTGTGCAATCTAAATATCTCAAAGTTCATGGTCTCATTTCAGCACAGTTGTTTATTGAGTTATTTGTTTTTAGATACTTGGTAAAAACGAGTCCGGGAAGAAAGATAATGGCTCCTCTTCACCTCTACAACAACTTCAGATTTTGTTTTCTAAAAAGCAACAACCATCCAGCTCAAAGATGATGTAGGTTCTTTTTTTTTTTTGTTGTCTGTGATTTGGTGACCTGCTAGATTTAAAATTCGTTGTGCTGTTTCTCATTTAAACTTATCTGCAGGCTACTAATTGCAGATGAGATGGATTACTTAATCACAAGAGATCGAAGTGTCCTTCATGAGCTGTTTATGCTCACAACTTTGCCATTTTCAAGGTGTATACTTATAGGTACTGTCTTTTGCGTTATTAATGTTCATTTAATTATCCGCATTCGCTGATTATACAAATTTGTAAGTTTACATTTTCAAAATTGTCCTTCAGGTGTAGCAAATGCGATAGACCTTGCAGATCGTTTCCTTCCTAAATTGAAGTCACTTAATTGTAAGAATTTCTCCATCATTGTGTACTGTTGGTACATTATTTTTTCTTCACCATATATCCCTAAGCTTTGATGAAGAATAAAAAGTTGAGTTTACTCCTTAACTTATTATCTCTATTATGCAGGCAAACCTTTGGTTGTCACTTTCCGTGCTTATTCTAAGGAGCAGATTCTTAGGATACTGCAGGAGAGGCTTGTGGTAAGTCTACCTCAACTTTGTGGTATAAGATGTCTTTGATGAGAGAGGAATGGCTGCTTAAGTGATTGATAAACTTTGTGAAAATATTATTCAAGTATATCAGGATAAATCTATTGCCAATGCTATTTTTTCTGTTTCAAAGCAATTGGTATTCAAGGAATTATGGAGTTAAAAGAAAAAGTGGATTCAGTAACAAATTTTGACCAATTGCAGAACCTTGAAATTGTATGATGATATTCGTGATCTAATTCAAAGTACTTTCTACGTTGGTCTTAAGTTATTATTTTCATTGTTGTAACAGGCGCTTCCATTTGTTGCCTTTCAGTCAAATGCCTTGGAGATTTGTGCCAGAGTAAGAATATATATGCCATGTTTCTCTCCCAGTCCAGTCAACCTTGTTTTCATTTTGGTATTCTTATTAATATTCATACTTTTTGCATTGTCACAGAAAGTATCAGCTGCATCAGGAGACATGAGAAAAGCTCTATGTGTCTGCAGGTGAATTTTCTTATGAATTTTTTTTGTTCTTGTATTGCATAAGATGAATGAGATAGAAATGGGCACTATATATTGTAATTTACTCTTGAAGTCATTACACTAAAGTTGACAACCCCAGTTTACTCGCATTGATTTGTTTTCCAGGAGCGCTCTAGAAATTTTAGAAATAGAAGTTAGAGGATCAATAGATCAAGAGCTACAAGGTCCAGTTTCAGAGTGTCAAGTGGTTAGTATTTTACTCTCCACTTACTCAGTTCACTTACTGAAGATGCAAATATCCAGGATCCACAGAAACCATTGTCTTATTCCATAATTGTTATCATTGAACCTATAGGTCAAGATGGATCATATGATAGCTGCATTGTCCAAGACGTTTAAATCTCCAGTAGTTGACACTATTCAGTCTCTTCCTCAACACCAGCAAGTAAGTTGCATATCACACATGCTTATTGATATCTGGTACTTCTCGTTCTGAAGTCTTGAATAACTGTTAGGATATACTACCAACATGTTTTACTTTCGATTATGGAAATTTTTAGTTTTGTTTTCCAGTGTGATCAAAAGGTATTGTTCATGTAGTTTGAAAATATATATTAAACTTAAGAGAACAAACTTAAGTTCACAAAGAAACTTAAGATCCATGTTGGTGTTCGATTGATTAAATAACTTAGTGGCTAACAAGGCCGAATCTGAAAGTATGTAATGGACTTAAATAACATGCTTCTTTTGAAAATTTGCAGATCATAGTCTGTTCTGCTGCAAAGGCCTTCAGAGGGAGCAAAAAGGATAGAACCATTGCAGAGGTAAATCTTCATTGAATGAACAATACACAAACACAGCTTCATTGAATGAAGTCATAACTAAAGACATTGTGCATAATATTCATCTTTGTTTACGAACTATGATGCAGTTAAATAAGCTATACTTGGAAATCTGTAAATCCTCGATGATAACTCCAGCTGGAATTACAGAGTTCACTAACATGTGTACAGTGCTAAATGACCAGGTACTAACTCCTATCAGAATACTCATCGTCTAGAAGAGTATAAGTTAGAATAATAACTCTCATGTTATGTTGGTTTATAATCAAAAGATAAGATAGAATCATTTTGGTTTGACACAGGGGATTTTTAAACTGAGTCATGCTCGAGATGATAAGCTAAAGAGAGTGAGCCTTAGAGTAGATGAAGCAGACATCACATATGCTCTTAAGGTATACGTACACTCCCTACTAATTACTAACTATTATCCAAAATGCAGTTCTTAATTTTAACTAACACCTTCGGTTTTTATTACACAACAGGAAATTAGATTCTTCCGCAACTGTCTTCTCTGATGAAGTTACTGAGTTATAGCGATGAATTTCTTCATTATTTACAGAATATTAGAGTCAAAACTCAGTACACATAGATTGTTATCTTCTGTTATGTAAATGTAGGAACACAAACAAAATATACTCTTACTTTGATTACTTGTAAGAGCAGAAGTTGAACTCTTATTATGTAGTCTTCTTGTGATACATCACTGTGAGAAAGAAAAAACTTTGTTTCAGTTAAGTTTTATGTATTGAACCAGAAATAATCCTTTTAATAGTCGAAGAAAAACAGAGAAGTCGAGTTTATATGGTTCATTTATCGTAAATATTAGCAGTTTCCGCCTTACGGACATGTTTTTTTCCCTCAAATTGAAAATGTTGATTTTTAAAAAATTTAAGAAATTTGATGAAATGAATCTATTGCTTACATTTCAAAATCATTGATTGAATGTCTTTAATTTGTTCCAAATGATTATGGATTGAATAACAAATGCTTTCATTTAGGAATTTTAAAATTGACCAAAATTTTGGTTAAATTAGACATGAATCCACCAAACCCCTAATTATTATTGCGAATAATCAGTCATTTATTGTAATTTGATTAAAGATATTATAGGTGGATTTTTTAAAATGAAAATAAAACAAAACAGAAGTGATAAAATTTACCACTACGGCTTTGAATGTGTTTCTCTCACAGTCCTATTTTAAACTGTTAGCGAAAGAGTTGAAATCAACAAGTTCACGGAGATGTCGTCCGTTTCAATCTCCTCCGTTAAATCCGATTACTCCGCCGTTAAGGCCGTAACGCACCATCGCCCGCCGCCACCACCACCTTCTTCACTTCGGTTTCCGTCGTCGTCGCTCACTTCCCCGCCGGCTACCTCTCTTCATTTTGACGGCGGAGGAGCATCTATCTCCCAATCAAAACTCCTCCGAGTCTCGCGTCTACCTTGTATCAAATGCTCGTCTTCATCTTCTCCATCGTTAGGTATACCCACACTCTTCCCCTCCTTAAGCGCCTCTCAATTGAACGTTAGACATTTCACATCGAGGTTTAAC
Source organism: Crucihimalaya himalaica (assembly GCA_004349715.1). NCBI lineage: Eukaryota > Viridiplantae > Streptophyta > Magnoliopsida > Brassicales > Brassicaceae > Crucihimalaya > Crucihimalaya himalaica. The sequence continues at coordinate 424,348 of SMJT01000124.1, forward strand.
TTCTTCTTCAATAGATTTATCGGAGGACCAGTTTACAAAATTTAAAGAAGCAGCAGAGAAGGGAAACTTAGTTCCTCTATACCGATGTGTATTCTCGGATCATTTGACTCCGATACTTGCGTACAGATGTTTGGTGAAAGAAGATGATAGAGATGCTCCTAGTTTCTTGTTTGAGTCAGTGGAGCCTGGTTTGCTATCTTCCAATATCGTAAGCCTCGATGTGTTTCCATTTCTGCATTTTGTTCAGCTCCATGAATTGAATTTTGAAATATCAATTTCTCTTAGGGGAGGTATAGTGTAGTTGGAGCTCAACCTACAATAGAAATCGTGGCAAAGGGAAATGTAGTTACTGTGATGGACCATGGAGCTGGTTGTAGGACTGAGGAGGAAGTGGAAGATCCAATGATGGTTCCTCAAAAAATCATGGAGGAATGGAAACCACAACGCATTGATGAATTGCCTGAAGCTTTTTGTGGTGAGTGAAGAAATCTATTAAAACTAAGTTTAATAGGGTGAATGTTTGTCTCTGTAGTTATTATGCGAAATGTGGTGTTGATGCTTCCTTGGATGATTGATAATGTGAAGGTTTTATCCTTTGTTAACTAGGTGGTTGGGTAGGATATTTCTCATATGACACTGTGCGTTATGTTGAGAAGAAGAAGCTGCCCTTTTCAAATGCTCCAGAAGATGATAGAAGCCTTCCTGATGTTCATTTGGGCCTTTATGATGATGTGATCGTGTTTGATCATGTCGAGAAGGTATACTGTTGTTCATACTATTTGTATCTTCCTATGGATTATGGATAGAGGAGGTTATCTAGACACAGTTAGAAATCGTTTGTCTTGCTTTTGATACCATCCTTATTAGAGTAATTAATTCTGCTGAATCCCTGTTGATCACAGAAAGCATATGTGATCCATTGGGTGCGGATAGATAAGGATCGTTCTGTTGAAGATAATTTTACTGATGGAATGAATCGGTTGGAATCTCTAACCTCTAGAATTCAAGACCAAAAACCGTGAGTAGATCGTTCTTCCAGTATTTGGATTATATAATTTTGTCTTGTGTTTATAAATTCTGTGCTTACGCATTTGTTTTGATTGCAGCCCCAAGATGCCTACTGGTTTCATAAAACTACGTACTCAGCTATTCGGTCCTAAACTGGAGAAATCAACTATGACAAGTGAGGCATACAAGGAGGCAGTGTTGGAAGCCAAAGAACATATCTTGGCTGGGGATATCTTCCAGATAGTTCTTAGTCAGAGATTTGAAAGGCGAACATTTGCGGACCCATTTGAGATATATAGAGCCCTTAGGATTGTAAATCCAAGTCCGTACATGGCCTATCTACAGGTATACTCATTTGGTCCTTGGTTCCTTGCATATTTCCTGAAATTTAATATTACTAATCTGTGGATTTCTCACCTTTTTTTGGGTGTGTTTGTTTAATTTACAGGCTAGAGGATGCATATTAGTTGCTTCAAGTCCAGAAATATTGTTACGCTCGAAAAATGTCAGTGTTACCCACTCTCTCCTCTTATCTTTGGCTTCCTATATCCATAACCCCATCTTTTCATTTACAAGTAAATGAATGGCTCAATCTGTTGTTTCCTTCTGCGACAGAGGAAAATTACCAATCGCCCCCTTGCTGGAACTGTCAGAAGAGGAAAGACACCCAAAGAAGATATAATGCTGGAAAAAGAGCTCTTAAGCGATGAAAAACAGTGCGCAGAGCATATTATGCTTGTTGACTTGGGAAGGAACGATGTTGGCAAGGTTCATCGCTTAACCACTTTTTTAACTCTTCTTCCATATTTGGTCTCTTATCCTCTTCGTTTGGAAGCTAAGATGCAAGTTTTGAAGCTCAGGTTTTCTTGGTGCATTTTCTTGTGAACTCAGGTTTCAAAGCCCGGGTCTGTGGAGGTTGAGAAACTCATGAATATAGAACGGTATTCACATGTCATGCACATTAGCTCCACGGTACGCTCCTACTGCAATTTTACAAGGAAAAAAACTTTAAATTCTAAAGTCCTGTTGCCTCAATGGATTTTTGTATAAGTTTTGTTTTTCACTCTATAGTTAGTTAATAAGAGATCACAACTGAATAATGAAAATTTTGAATAGATACGGCGCTGAAGCCTAGTTCTGTTTATACTAGAGTAACCATGAATATGTAAACTACGCATGTAATGCACATAAGCTCAACAATATGCTGTCCATTTCTGTTTGTCTCACAACACATCTCCTTCTTTGCAGGTTAAAGGCGAACTACTCGATCATCTAACAAGCTGGGACGCTCTTAGAGCTGCACTTCCCGTTGGAACCGTCAGCGGAGCCCCAAAGGTTCTCTCTCACCAAAACCACGAACTCATAATACATTTACCATACTCAAAAATCATCTGATACAGGTAAAAGCCATGGAGCTGATAGATGAGCTGGAAGTAACTAGACGTGGTCCTTACAGTGGTGGCTTTGGAGGCATTTCATTTAACGGAGACATGGACATTGCTTTGGCTCTCAGAACAATGGTCTTCCCAACAAATTCGCGTTATGACACATTGTACTCTTATAGGCATCCTCAGAGACGTAGAGAGTGGATTGCTCATATTCAGGCTGGAGCTGGGGTTGTTGCAGACAGTAACCCTGATGATGAACACAGAGAGTGTGAGAACAAAGCAGCGGCTTTAGCCCGAGCCATCGATCTTGCTGAGTCTTCCTTTCTTGAGTCACCTGAGGTTACCACTATCACACCTCCTCACATCAACAATGTCTGAGCATAAGCAATTTTGTTTTTACTTTTGATTTCAGTGTTACTCACTCAGATAGCTGTTTGATTTGTGAGATTGGCTCTTTTTAGAATTTAGGACTTTGTCCGAGGTTTGAGGTCTGTCAGGACCAAAAATTACTAGATTTATGGTTCATTTTAACATTACAGCTTGTAGCATATATTTACAAAATAATTTCATATGGTCATACAAATATAGTTTGTTAAACTACTGATTTGACTGATAGTTAGTAGCGACCAATCACAGCTGTTGGGGGCTTACCACTTCAGTGATTACCAACTGATGAAAGTTCATAAAATTGGTTGAAATGGGTGGTAAAGTAAACATTTGGACATATATTTTGAGCGGTTAAAATGTTGTTTCAATCGGTTTTGAGAAAAGTGGTTGGGCTTTTTTAAGTTTTTGGTGCAACTGAAAATTATACTCCAATGTTTCCTTTTAAATGATGTTTAAGATTATGAAATCGCAAAAATTTCATTTAATTTACCTTTTCTTATATAAAAAAGTTAGGGGTGGGCGTTCGGTTTTTCGGTTTGGTTTTTTCGGTTTTTCGGTTTAATGAAAAATGAAACCATATGAAACCCATTTGTAGTTCGGTTTGGTTTCGGTTTGGGTTTTTTCGGTTTACGGTTTTTTGGTTTTAAAGAAAATAAAACCATATAAAAAACCGTATGATATTCGGTTCGGTTTGGTCCCGGTTTTTTTGGTTTTACTCATGCTTTTACCAAATCATCAAATATATTTTTATTATAATATATAAGAGTCATCTAACTAAAATAACTTAAAATCAAATATCAAAAGATAAAATCTAATTTTAAATAGAAAAAATTCATAACCCAATTTAAACCAAACCAATTAAAATTAGAAGATATGATAAAAACTTAGAAAAAATTATAAAAATTAGAAACTAAGAATAAACTCAAAAAACTTATATTATCGATTGACGATTGCCTATGAATCTTTGATCAACAAAACATAAAAATGAATATTGAAAACTAGTTATATTTAAATATCTAAATAATTAATATTTAACAAGGTAGTTTGGCATCGTAAAAAAATCATAACTATGTATCTTCGTGTAAAAAATCCATAAACCTGTTTCTTCTAATATTTTTTTAATGTCGATGTATGTATGAGAAGATGACGTTTTTAGCTAATTTTGCAATTATATCAGTATCTCTATCATAAAAAGAACTAATGAATTTTTATATGGATCTAAAATGCGATATTTAGTGTCGCAACTTTATTTGTATTATTAGAAGATTAGAGTTTTTTAATTATATTTATAGATTTCGCTTTTAGATTTTAGATTATTAAATAATTTAAATTATTGAAGATATATATAAATCTCTATTAGGATAAATATAAACATAATTTAATATATATATATATATATATATATATATATTAATTTCAATTGAAGAACCAAAAAAACCATTCGGTTTTACGGTTTTTAACCAAACCAAACCTAAAACCACGGTTTTAAAAATATGGTAACCATATGGATTATTAGCTAAAATCATAACCAAACCAAACCACTTATTTCGGTTTGGTTTGGTTCGGTTTTTCGGGTTATGGTTTTTATGCCCACCCCTATAAAAAACATCATAAACTACAACTACTTCAGAAATTATATTGCATAACATCAAAAACATATAAATATTTGCATAGAAATTTAAAAACATCACATAAATTGAAACAAAAAAAAAAAAAAATCCAATAACATCACTTAAAGTGATACTAAGAGGGTGATTACTGATTAGCGTAGGCTTTGGAGGCTGTAACTACAATTTAAAGTTTTTATAACTTATTTTTTTCCAATCAGACTTTTATGACTTTTATTGTTTTAAAAAGCCACTACAGCCACTTTTATTTTTTTCTTTGTTTTCTAAACAACTAAAAAACTAAAACCCAAAACTCTTTTTTTTACCCCAATAGTAATTAAAAACTCTTTATAAATCTATATGTATTTTATTACATAAAACTTTTGACTAATTTATTATAAACATATTTTTCTTGTTCTTTTGAGATTCATTTCTTATTACTTTTAAATGTTTTTTGAAAAACTTATAATTTATATGAATGAAATTGATAAAAACCTATTAAAAACCCAACATGTAAAAAAAAAAAAGATTCAAAGGGGGTGATTGGTAAGCACTTTTATAATATTGGCTTTATATTTTTACTTTAAAAAATGGCTGTAAAGAATTTTATTTAAAATGTGACTTTAAAAAATTTAAAGTCATAAATTGTTGGTTTTTAAAAAAACTAATGTATCATGAACAAAAATTAAAAAAACAGGCTGTGAGAAAATTTAAGAGACTTTTAAGATTTTTAAATAATTAAAGTGTGATTGGCAAAACTCAGACTTTTAAAACATAAAAAAAAAAAAAAGTAAAAGCAGTAAGAGTCTCCACCAATCACCCCCAAAGTTTCATATCTAAATTCAGTATAATTTATATTATTTAAAATTACAATTTTTATAGTTATACTTTTTACCAATCGGTTTTATGAAATTTACAGTAAAAATTTCAACAACAAAAATCTCTGCAACCAAAATCTCTACAGTTAAAGTGTTTATGGCCTGAAGTAACAGTAGTTACCAATCGACCCCTAAGTTTTGAAAACATCACTCAAAATTCCCAAAATAGCACTTATAGTTATAGTCTTAATAGTTTTAAATAATTTTAGCCGCTAAAAGTTACCAATACCGTTTTTATTTTAACCATACCAATTTTGACCTTGACCTATTTTGGAGTGTTGGGGTCCAACACTTCTTGCGTGACCCGAGAAAACGCAGAGAGCCAGCATAAGCGCGACCGACTTCATTGAAAAAGCGACCAAAATGCTGCGTTTTGATAGTGGATACAGATCGAATCAGAATCAATAATACAGAAAGACGACATTAAAACCAATAAAAAGGAATCGCGCGATTGGGGCAGTTAGAGAGGTCGAGAGACGAACAAGTCGTGGTGAGATTTTAGGAAATCACGATGGAGAGTATCTGGCGAATCGCGACGGGCCAAGATCCGAATCGTGAAGATTACGAAGGGATCGAGTTCTGGTCCAACCCCGAGCGTTCTGGTTGGCTCACAAAGCAAGGCGATTACATCAAAACCTGGCGTCGCCGTTGGTTCGTTCTCAAGCGAGGGAAGCTTCTTTGGTTCAAAGATCAAGCCGCTGCTGGAACTCGCGGATCTACGCCGCGTGGTGTGATTTCCGTTGGTGATTGTCTCACCGTGAAAGGAGCTGAGGATGTTGTTAATAAGCCTTTTGCGTTTGAGCTATCTAGTGGTAGCTATACCATGTTCTTCATTGCTGATAACGAGAAGGAGAAAGAAGAGTGGATTAATTCGATTGGACGGTCGATTGTGCAGCACTCGAGGTCTGTCACGGATTCTGAGGTCCTCGATTACGATCACAGGCGGTGATTACTACTATCTAAATGTGTGATTTTGTTGTCTCGCTCTCTGGTCTTAGTTTTTTCCTGGAATGTTATGTAACACTCTCCTGTCTTTAAATTATGCTCTGTTATTGTACCTTTGATCGTGATGTATCTATATATGCGTCAAGTTTCAAATCGATTCTCTCTTTGTTATGATTTTTTATCCTATTCGATTCAGTGAGTTCCACTTATCTTTCTAATGATTTTGTTGTTCAGCTTGTAAAAGTTCGATCTATTTGCTTAACTTTGATTGATTCAACAAGTGATTGATGTATATTTGTTTGAATCAAAAAGTAGAAGCTGTGTAGGGGTTTCTGAAGGAGGAATCTCTGTGGTGACGGTTCTCTTCTACCAAGCTGAAACGGCTCCAATCAGTTAGATCAGTAAGGTAACTTTTCCAGAACAGGAACACCTTCCCGGTTTCTCATTCCATTTCACTGGTTTTGGAGATGTTAGATTGATTTATTGAAATGAAGAAAGAGAGAGGTGCAGGCTAGTAGCTTTGTTTGGTTGTGGATCGTACTCTATCATCTTTATCTACCTACCATTATTGAACTTTTTAAGTGATATTTTCTCTCCAAACTGTGTACGGTCACCTAAACATTAAGTAGGACTTTGGAGCAACGCGTATCACATGTGACAAAGTGACACACAGTCAACAGGGGGAAGGTTACTAACTCTATTACTTGGTATGTAGATTAATGTTCTTGTCAACAGAAGACGAGACTGTGGAGGAAAGAACCAAAGGTAACTGTTGTTAGAAATGAGGAATGCAGAGCTCATCTTCATCCCTACACCAACTGTTGGTCATCTTGTTCCGTTTCTTAAATTTGCTAGGCGTCTCATTGAGCAGGATGATAGAATCCGTATCACCATCCTCTTGATGAAACTACAAGGTCAGTCTCATCTGGACACTTATGTTAAGTCAATTGCCTCCTCTCAGCCGTTTGTTACATTTATTGATGTCCCTAAGTTAGAGGAGAAACCAACCCGTGTTACGCAGTCTGTGGTAACCCTTGTATATGATTTTATTGAGAAAAATATTCCTCTTGTGAGAAATATAATCATGGGTATCTTATCTTCTCCTGCATATGGAGTTACGGTCAAGGGATTCATTGCTGATTTTTTCTGTCTCCCACTGATTGATGTCGCAAAAGATATAAGTCTCCCTTTTTATGTGTTCTTGACTTCAAATTCCGGGTTCCTAGCTATGATGCAGTATCTGGCAGATTGACATAAGAAAGATACCTCAGTTTTTGCAAGAAACTCTGAAGAAATGTTATCGATTCTCGGATTTGGAAACCCTGTCTCAGCCAAAGTTCTGCCGTCAGCTCTGTTTATTGAAGACGGTTATGATGCTGACGTTAAACTGGCTACGTTGTTTACAAAGGCCAATAGAATCCTAGTGAATACCTCCTTTGATATTGAGCCTACCTCTCTGAATCATTTTCTTGAAGAACAGAATTACCCTTCTATTTATGCTGTTGGCCCCATATTTAACCCGAAGGCCCATCCTCATCCAGATCAGGACCTCGCCCGTTGTGACGAGTCGATGAAATGGCTTGATGCTCAACCCGAGCGATCGGTTGTATATCTTTGTTTTGGGAGTATGGACAGCTTAAGAGGTCCTCTGGTGAAGGAAATAGCACATGGACTTGAGCTATGTCAGTACAGATTCCTCTGGTCATTCCGCACAGAAGAGGTGACAAACGATGAACTTTTTCCCGAGGGATTCCTTGACCGTGTCAGTGGACGGGGAATGATATGCGGTTGGTCTCCTCAGGTGGAAATATTGGCCCATAAGGCAGTGGGAGGTTTTGTGTCTCACTGTGGATGGAACTCAATAGTAGAGAGTTTATGGTTTGGTGTGCAGATTGTGACATGGCCAATGTATGCAGAGCAACAGCTCAACGCGTTTCTGATGGTGAAGAAACTGAAGCTCGCAGTGGAGATGAAGCTCGATTACAGGGTACATAGTGGTGAGCTTGTAACTGAAAACGAGATAGACACAGCTATTCGTTGTGTAATGAACAAGGATAATAATGTTGTGAGGAAGAGAGTGATGAGTATCTCAAAGATGGTGCGGAAAGCTACGAAGAATGGTGGATCTTCGTTTGCCGCTATTGAGAAATTCATACATGACGTGATAGGAACCAGGACTTAGCCTTTTCTTTTCAGATTTTCCATAAACTATGCTAGTCCTTTGAATCTGCTTTGTCTCTATTATTCTTTTTCTTTTATTTTGTCATCTGCTTTGCTTCTAGTTATGTCTGTATTGGTTCCTTATATACCAAGCTGTGAGTTTCTTTATTAGCCAATGCTGCATTACTTCTGTTATGGATTTTGTTCAACATTGGGTAGATCTCTTAGCAAGCAGATAATTTGGCATCAACAGTTGGGTGAGACAGTTTTGTTGCAAATTCTTTGATACATTGTTATTTCTCTTGCGGATATTTAGATTCAGCTTGTAAAGTGTTTACTTTCATCCAGGAAAGGGCGTGGTTCTCGTGTATGATGACAGGGTTTGTACAAAAGGGCTCCTATAGATACGGCTTTGGAGCTGTTTAATAAGATGGGAGTCAGAGCACGTTGAGGCATGTCATGTGAAAATGGCTGGAGCCTTGTCTGCTTGTGCAAAGGTACAGAATCTAGAGTTTATTCTTCCTATTCTATTTTGTCTCACTCTCCTCAGGGTTTTCCTGGAATGTACCACTCACGTGTCCCTGCTTAGTTATGCTGTTCTTGTACCTTGACGTGTTGTATGTATGCCTCAAGTTCTAGATCAAATGTCTATTTGTATGATCGTATTTATCTTATTCGATTCAGTGAGTTCTTCTTATCTTCCCTTCGGGACAATTTTGTTGTTACCTTGTTCGATTTATCAGGTTTTTAAAATCTGTGATTCATGTATCTTGTTTTTGTTGACTGAAAAATTAAAAGCTGTTTAGGGCTTCTGAAGGACGATTATTCTTTATGTAAATGGGATGTCCCAAAGATGTTAATCTTATTTATAGGCAGACCACCTGAAAACTGGGAAAAGCAGCTATAGAAGGTATTCGAAAAATGAGATCTTCAGAAGAAGCACCAGTTGACACTACAGAATGTGAAAGAACTGGGAGCTTGGAGCTTTTTACCTCCCAAGGTATCTTACTCGATATGAAATTGAGCTATCGCTGAGTTTGTGACTATTGGTTTTACGTGGAAGCATGCAGTTCTATCAAATGGTAGAACCTATGTTGCTGGTACCAAATGGTAGCTAACGTTTAGGGATTTTCGTAATTCTTGATTCTTTCTGCCTTTGTTGCTATCACATTTCATAAGTTCAAAATTATGCTTTTAAAATAGAGAAATAGAACCCCTTCTTGTATTTGCTTCGGACCTTATCTCTCACTGTTTCTAGGAAAGGCGATTTTATGTCAGGATAAAGATCATTAGTTTTTTGTCTATTTAAAAATAACAAAGAATATATATTTGAAGTTACACTCACGTGTCCCGACATAATTATGCTGTATTGTACCTTAACGTGATGTGATGTATGTATGCCTCAACTTCTAGATCTAATGTCTCTTTGTTATGATCTTTATCTTATTCGATTCAGTGAGTTCGCCTTCTTCCTCTGAAACAATTTTGTTGTTCAACCTTCTAACATTTCTGTCTATTTGCTTAACTTTGATCTGTGATTGATGTTTTTTGTTTTTGTTGACCAAATAATTAGAAGCTGTGTAGGCATTCTCAAGGAGGATTTGGTCTCTGCGACACTTCTTAAGGACTTACTGGTTTTGAAGATGTTGTATCATGTGTGATTAGTTGATCAGGATGAATGAAGAGGGAGATGCAAGAAAGTATCTTTCTTTGGTTGTGGATCCAACTCATATCATCTTTATTTACCGGCCATTATCTTAAGTCTAAACTTTTTAAAGTTATCTTTGGTCAACGTTAGGTAGAAGCTACCCATCAGTAATCATCGCATGTGACAAAAGACAACATTAAGGAACTACTATCATCTTTGATATGTAGATTGAAGAGGAAATATCAAAAGTTATCTGTTGTTCATAGATATGAGGAATGCAGAGCTCATCTTCATCCCAACACCAACTGTTGGTCATCTTGTCCCGTTTCTTGAACTTGCTAGGCGTCTGATTGAGCAGGATGATAGGATCCGTATCACTATCCTCTTGATGAAACTACAAGGTCAGTCTCATCTGGACACTTATGTTAAGTCAATTGCCTCCTCTCAGCCGTTTGTTACATTTATTGATGTCCCTGAGTTAGAGGAGATACCTACACTTGGTACACAGTCTGTGGAAGCTTATGTATACGATGTTATTGAGAGAAATATCCCACTTGTGAGAAATATAGTCATGGATATCTTAATTTCTCTTGCATTGGATGGAGTTACCGTCAAGGGATTAGTTGCTGATTTTTTCTGTCTCCCCATGATTGACGTTGCAAAAGATGCAAGTCTTCCTTTTTATGTGTTCTTGACAACAAATTCTGGGTTCCTAGCTATGATGCAGTATTTAGCAGACCGACATAGTAAAGATACCTCGGTTTTTGTAAGGAATTCAGGAGAAATGTTGTCGATTCCTGGCTTTGTAAACCCTGTCCCAGCTAATGTTCTGCCCTCAGCTCTGTTTGTTGAAGACGGTTATGACGCTGACGTTAAACTGGCTATATTGTTTACAAAGGCTAAGGGAATCCTAGTGAATTCCTCCTTCGATATTGAGCCTTACTCTGTGAATCACTTTCATCATGAACGAAATTACCCTTCTGTTTATGCTGTTGGCCCCATATTTAACCCGAAGGCCCATCCTCATCCAGATCAGGACCTCGCCCGTCGCGACGAGTTGATGAAATGGCTTGATGATCAGCCAGAGGCATCAGTTGTATTCCTTTGTTTTGGGAGTATGGGCAAGTTAAGAGGTCCTCTAGTGAAGGAAATAGCACATGGACTTGAGCTATGTCAGTACAGATTCATCTGGTCACTCCGCACAGAAGAGGTGACAAACGATGAACTTTTGCCCGAAGGATTCCTTGACCGTGTCAGTGGACGGGGAATGATATGCGGTTGGTCTCCTCAGGTGGAAATATTGGCCCATAAGGCAGTGGGAGGTTTTGTGTCTCACTGTGGATGGAACTCAATTGTAGAGAGTTTATGGTATGGTGTGCCGATTATGACATGGCCAATGTATGCAGAGCAACAGCTCAATGCGTTTCTGATGGTGAAGGAACTGAAGCTCGCAGTGGAGATGAAACTTGATTACAGGGTACATAGTGGTGAGCTTGTAAGTGCAAACGAGATAGAGACAGCAATTTCTTGTGTAATGAACAAGGATAATAATGTTGTGAGGAAAAGAGTGAAGGGTATCTCTCAGATGGTCCAGAGAGCTACGTTTAATGGTGGATCTTCTTATTCGGCTATTGAGAAATTCATACATGACGTTATAGGAATTAAGCCTTAGCCCTTTTCTCATTCATAACATATAACGCTGTTATTTTACACTAAAACTTGGTTCTTGAATGCTGAGATTTGATTGTTTTGATTGTTGAATTAATCTTCGGATATCGTTGTTATATTACTATTTCTTTTAGTTTAGGAGTTGAATCAAGATTTCAACATTATTTTGAAGTTCAACATTCAATGAATATTGTAGCGTTAATATCCATGCTAATGAATTTAAAAAAAAATGATTTATGTAGTTCATTTTAGCACATATAACGCGAATCACATAGCAAAACAAATTACGCATTTCTAAGAACCAAAGATACAACTACCATAACTAGGATTTATAGATGTGAACATGCCGGTATTGCCAAAAATGAAATTACATGCTTCTGTAGTGCGGTCATGGCTTTGGTAATAAGCGTTCATCACAAATGACGCATGATTTATGAGAGTATTTGGGGTAAAGCAGGATCCACCTGGTCGGATTGCTTTACAATTAATTCTTTGACTGCATCCGAAATTAATATTTGCTTGTAGTTGTACATTCATGGATGTCAAACTTGCTACACACCATTAGGTGGAGTTAGCTACGGGAAAGTAGAGAATCATAATAGAAGATAGGAAGATGAAGAGAAGATTCAACATCCGTGACACTTTTGTCATTCTTTTGAAAATACAAATTTAGAGAGTTATATTTTGGATATTTATGTGAGTATTATATGTGTTCATATATATATATATATATATATAGTAAATCAAATAATTTTGTTACTATATTTCAAAAAATTGTTTTATTACTGTTGTTTTGAACAAAATGAAGAAATTATAGAAAAGAAAATTATAGAAGAAAATTTAATAGAGTTGAATACACTATTTGAAATATTTTGTTTACAGAAGAGTTCGATGATCACTAGATAGTCAAATTTTTTTTTATATATATATAAAAATAGAAAAAATAAATAGTAAATAGGAAAAATAAATTTTGGGGGTTAACAAAAATACACTTCTATACGGGGAAACCAAAATCAATATCTGATGAAACAAAAGATGAGTCAACGTATGCAGCTTTATATTTTAGATATTTATATGAGTTACAATCAATCAACATATGTGTATACCACATGATATATATATATATATATATATATATATATATTTTTGTCGACATATATTTTGATATATCTAAAATTTAATTATTCGTCTTACGCGAGAACAATAATGTTATATAGTTACATCCTTTACGTAATTAAGATTTTACTTGTCGTGTGTAGTTTGATAGAATGGCTTGATGACCAACACAAGGCTTTAGTTATGTACTTATGTCCCTTGTTTTGGAAATGGAGAAAGGTTTAGAGCTCCTCAAGTGAATTTGTGGCTACAAGTTCTTATGATCACTCCGGGCAGTCACAAACAAAAACAAGAGAAGCTTGATGATCTTATGCTTAAGATATTCTCAACAGCTCAATGCGTTTAAGATGGCTAAGGAATTGGAACAATGACATGAGGATGAGCTTGTAATGGCAAACGAGATAGACATTGCAGTTTCGATGAACGGTGGATCTTCATTTGTTTCGACACAAAGATTATGCTAGAAGTTCTCTTACCAACTATTGATTCTGTGTTTCCCTTTCAACCTTTTTTGTTCAAACTTAAAAATATTTAGAAAGAAGTATTGTTTTGTGTTTCTCATAGAATAAACATATGATGTGTGTTTAGCTTTTTTTATAGTGTTCTTTTTGTTTTTGTTTTTTGAAAAAGTCATACTTACCAACCTCTCTCTCTCTCTCTCTCTCTGCCACGTCATACACACTTCTCCAATCCTATCAACCAATCACCAATAACGAACGCTCCCGCCACACTTAGTTCATCAAACTCTTAATATAAAAATCAACGTATGAAACCCTTTAACAACCAAAAGGAAACACACAAGAATCAACGTATGTGTATTGATACAAATGATATAACTATTATATTTCTAAACTTTAATCGTTCTGTCATAAATGGCAAGGAAAGCTTTGATAAACGGTGGATCTTCATTTGCTTGGACTCAAATCGACGGCACTAATATGAAATGAGTCTTATTAATTAGGCTCTTATCATTGTATCGATTCTGTGTGTTTCCTTTCATCCTTTTAATCCAACACAGAAAACATTTACAAAATCAAGTGTTGTCTTTAATTATACACTTCTCTTGTGTTTCACTTTCACCCATTGTGGTTAAAACCCCTAGATCTAGTTAAATCCAATCGAACGGCTAAAAAAGTAACTAGATGTTGTATTTAACTATTTGCCTTCAGCCAATAGAACATATGACACATGTAGTCGTGATCTGTTTACCTTAGTCACATATGCATTGATATCAATACACGTTGTATTTTTTTTAATACATGTACAATATTAATACATGTTGTATTATTTTTTGTCTTTTGTTGTCTGCATGGGCTATAATAATAATACAAGTTGGGTTAAAATTTAACAATATGACTGTCTCTTACTACTATTTGAATAAATAGCCGATAAGCATCAGTACATACAAAACAAAACTTTCTCGACAACTGCTTTGCACAATCTCTGTTTCTTTTTGAGTTTTGTCTTCTCCTGTTGACTTTTGAGTTTCTAAGAAGATCTTAAAGTAGAATGGGGAAGCAAGAAGCAGAGCTCGTCATCATCCCTTTTCCGTTCTCCGGACACATTCTCGCCACAATCGAACTCGCGAAACGTCTCATCAGTCAAAACAATCCTCGGATCCACACCATCACCATCCTCTACTGGGGAATGCCCTTTATTCCTCAAGCTGACACAATCGCCTTCCTTCAATCCCTAGTCAAAAATGAGCCTCGTATCCGTCTCGTTACCTTGCCCGAGGTGCAGAACCCTCCACCAGTGGAACTCTTTGTGGAAGCTGCTGAAGCTTACATTCTTGAATACGTCAAGAAAATGGTTCCCATTGTGAGAGATGCTCTCTCCAATCTCTTGTCTTCTCGTGACGAAACGGATTCATCAGTTCGTGTGGCTGGATTGGTTCTTGATTTCTTCTGCGTCCCTATGATCGATGTAGGAAACGAGTTTAATCTCTCTTCTTACATTTTCTTGACGTGTAGCGCAGGGTTCTTGGGTATGATGAAGTATCTTCCAGAGAGACACCGCGAAATCAAATCGGAATTTAACCGGAGATCCAACGAGGAGTCAAACCCGGTTCCTGGTTTCGTCAACTCTGTTCCTACAAAGGTTTTGCCATCAGGTCTGTTCATGAGAGAGACTTATGAGCCTTGGGTCGAACTAGCAGAGAGGTTTCCTGAAGCCAAGGGTATTTTGGTCAATTCATTCACATCTCTCGAGCCTAAAGCATTTGAATATTTCGATCGCTGTCCGGATAATTACCCACCCGTTTACCCAATCGGGCCAATACTCTGCTCCAACGATCGTCCGAATCTGGACTCATCGGAACGAGATCGGATCATAAGATGGCTCGATGATCAGCCCGAGTCTTCGGTGGTGTTCCTTTGCTTCGGGAGCTTGAGGACTCTCGGTGCTTCTCAAGTCAAAGAGATTGCTCAAGCCTTAGAACTCGTTGGCTGCAAATTCCTCTGGTCAATTCGAACAGACCCGAAGGCGTACGCGAGCCCGTACGAGGTTTTACCAGACGGGTTCATGGACCGGGTTACGGGTCAAGGCCTCGTATGTGGTTGGGCTCCTCAAGTTGAGATTCTGGCCCATAAAGCAATCGGAGGATTCGTATCTCACTGCGGTTGGAACTCGATACTGGAGAGTTTGGGTTTCGGCGTTCCAATCGCCACGTGGCCAATGTACGCGGAACAGCAACTAAACGCGTTTACGATGGTGAAGGAGCTTGGTTTGGCTTTGGAGATGCGATTGGATTACGTGTCGGAAGATGGAGATATAGTGAAAGCTGATGAAATCGCAGGAACCGTACGATCTTTGATGGACGGTGTGGATGTGCCCAAGAGTAAAGTGAAGGAGATTGCTGAGGCGGGAAAAGAGGCTGTAATGGACGGTGGATCTTCGTTTCTTGCGGTTAAAAGATTCATCGGTGACCTAATCGACGGTGGTTTTTGAAACTCTATAGAAACGCTGTCGTTTTCATCTAATTGGGCTTGTGGCGACCATGCTTCGGCTCAGATTCCTTTTTTTTTTTTAATAAGCGTAATTACAATCTTATTATAATAATAGAAGACAGACTGAGTCTTCTCAGAACTTTGAACTTTTCCCAATTCCATGTGTTTGTAGGAATCCATGATTCCATATTTGCTTCCATGTTGTATCTTCTATTTAAGGATCAAATTGAATTATTCTGATCTTTAAAATTAAAGTGTATTAAACTAAAACCTAGTTAGGTTCGTGACTGAGATGTGATCGAAAACACGATAGTGACACACAATTTTTTTTAAAAAAGATTCCAAACACGAAAAATATACAATCGAAATATATTAATCTTTGTGGTTACTTAAGCTGTTGGAATCGCTCAAGTTGACTGATAAGAAAATGAAAAACATATATTTTTATGATTTTATATTAAATTTCCTAACGTTGTGTACTTCTAGGAATCATTGAATATGAACAATAACAACAAAAAAAGCTGGGAATATGAGTGCGACACAATATCAACTCGTAGACATTAATTAAGAAATGTGATGCAGCGTCATTATGTTTTTCTCTTCTAAAACAATAAACGAATAGGTTTTTGGATCCCACATTAATAATCGCGGTTTCCTTATGACAAAAGCGTTATCCTTATGACAAAATTGTTAGTAATTGGTGTCTTTTTTGTATGAAGTGTGATCTAATGTTTTTAAACCCGACCCAGACAATGAATCGGAGTAGTGTCCCGGTCACCGGGTCATCCGGTCTACCCGAATCAACTGCGGTTTAATAATTTTAACGTATTTATAGAAATTATATATATATATAGTTTTATTAAATTAAAGTAAAATATATTGGTACCATGTTTAACAAAACATACGAAATCCAATAACAATAATAAAGTACATATACTTTTTAATTTCAAATAAATTATTTATAATACAATATAATCGATTATTAAATTAATACACAAACATTAGAATGAATTATTACGATATGAGAACATTTAAATTATATTGAGCTGATGACAAAAAACTACGAAAACATAAAAATCATTATATAAATATATAATGTATAAAATGATTATGACGGTTAGATTAATTAGATTTTGAAAACAAAAAATATATATAAAAAGATGAACTAGTTTGTTATATATGAGTTGGAAGAGATGATAAAAGCCACATATAGAACATATATGAAGTGTGTTAATTTGTATGTCTTGATTGAAAAAATTCTAAATATATAACTATAAAATCCTATAGTTTATTAGTTTATTTTCTAAATCAAAAAGATTTTCTTGACCCGATATTTAGTCGGTTTAACCGGTTCACCGGATCCCGAGTTAATGGCGAGTTTTTTCTGGATTTTATAGGTTTTGAAATTGACAGATTTTAGCACTTAACCCGAACCGAAATAGCACCCGGGTCGTGGGTCAACCGGGCGGTCCGGGTCGGGCGTGAAAACACTGGTGTGATCCATCCACTGTTTTGCTCTTGTTTTTGTATTGTAGTTTGTCATGAAAAAATTTCGGTTTTTTGTATTTTCTGTATAATTCTCGTAATCTCGAAAGATCTGAAAATTGTATAAAATATAACATTATACCACAAAAAAAAAGAGATTGAAAACAGAAGAGTTTATAAAAATTTGGCTACATATAAATCAACACTAAAAATTAACACAAAATTTGCCTCTAATCATTCTAGCAAATTAGAAGTTAGTTACAGCCATTTATTATGAAATTTAAAGACTATTAGATGGATTTTAGTGAGATATTGGGGGTGATTGGTGGAGACTGTAGAGGCTTTTACTATATTTTAAAGTTTTTAAAGTCTGTTTTTTACCAATCACACTTTAATTATTTAACAGCCTTAAAAGTCTCCTAATTTTTTTCACAGTCGATTTTGTTCTACTTACTCTTGTTACGTTCACATTTTTTTAAAGCCAACTATAGGACTTTTAGTGTTTTTTAAAG
Organism: Crucihimalaya himalaica; assembly: GCA_004349715.1. Lineage (NCBI taxonomy): Eukaryota > Viridiplantae > Streptophyta > Magnoliopsida > Brassicales > Brassicaceae > Crucihimalaya > Crucihimalaya himalaica. Next base: position 442,098 of record SMJT01000124.1, read on the forward strand.
TCACAGTCCTAAAAGTTTTTGCTACACTTTTTTTTCTTCTAAAGTCTAGAAATTAAAGTGCAAAACAATGAGCCCTATTGTCACTCATAAGAATTTTGCTACTATAAAAATTTTGTATAAGCCAAAAAAGTAAGAAGAGAAGGGAGTCACAAAAACTCATATGGCTATCTTCTCCACAGCACAACCTCTCTCTCTGCCACGTCATCCAACCTTGTCCAATCCGAATCAACTAACTACCAGTAACGAACGTTCCCGCCACACTATTTCTCTGATCGACCGATGCACAAATCTCCGACAACTGAAGCAAACCCATGCTCACATGATCCGTACTGGTACCTTTTCTGATCCTTACTCAGCCAGCAAGCTATTCGCAATCGCTGCGCTCTCTTCCTTCGCTAGTCTCGAGTATGCCCGCAAGGTGTTTGATGAAATTCCTCAACCAAATTCTTTCACTTGGAACACTCTTATACGTGCTTATGCTTCTGGACCAGACCCTGTTCGGAGTATCTGGGTTTTCTTGGATATGTTTTCGGAGAGTCAGTGTTACCCGAATAAGTACACTTTCCCTTTCCTCGTTAAAGCGGCTGCAGAAGTTTCATCTTTGTCTTTGGGTCAATCTCTTCATGGGATGGCGATTAAGTCAGCTGTTGGATGTGATGTTTTCGTTGCTAATTCTTTAATACATTGTTATTTCTCTTGTGGGGATTTAGATTCGGCTTGTAAAGTGTTTACTACGATCAAAGAAAAAGACGTGGTTTCGTGGAATTCGATGATTACTGGGTTTGTGCAAAAGGATTCTCCAGATAAGGCTTTGGAATTGTTTAAGAAGATGGAGTCAGAGGACGTTAAGGCAAGTCATGTGACTATGGTTGGTGTCTTGTCTGCTTGTGCAAAGACACGGAATCTGGAGTTTGGGAGGCAGGTTTGTTCTTATATTGAAGAAAACAGGGTAAACATGAACTTGACATTGGCTAATGCGATGCTTGATATGTACACAAAGTGTGGAAGCATAGAGGATGCAAAAAGACTGTTCGAGGCAATGGAGGAGAAAGATAATGTCACATGGACAACTATGCTTGATGGGTATGCTATATTGGAAGACTACGGAGCTGCTAGAGAAGTTCTTAACTCTATGCCCAAGAAAGATATTGTTGCTTGGAATGCTCTTATATCTGCTTATGAGCAGAATGGTAAACCTAATGAGGCATTGTTAGTGTTCCATGAGCTGCAACTTCAGAAGAACATAAAGCTGAACCAGATCACCCTGGTAAGTACTTTATCAGCTTGCGCTCAGGTAGGGGCACTGGAATTAGGTAGATGGATCCATAGCTACATCAAAAAGCATGGCATTAGGATGAATTTTTATGTTACAAGCGCACTTATTCATATGTATTCGAAATGCGGAGATCTTGAAAAGGCCCGTGAAGTGTTTGATTCTGTAGAGAAGAGAGATGTGTTTGTGTGGAGTGCAATGATTGGTGGCCTGGCAATGCACGGATCTGGAAATGAAGCTGTTGATATGTTTTATAAAATGCAAGAGGCGAATGTGAAGCCAAATGGTGTGACCTTCACCAATGTCTTCTGTGCTTGTAGCCATACCGGTTTGGTGGATGAAGCTGTGTCGTTATTCCACAAAATGGAATCGAGTTATGGTATTGTCCCTGAGGACAAGCATTACGCTTGCATAGTTGATGTTCTCGGCCGCTCGGGTTATCTGGAAAAAGCTGTGAAGTTCATAGAGGCAATGCCGATTCCTCCTAGTGCTTCGGTTTGGGGAGCGCTTCTAGGAGCTTGTAAGATTCATGCCAATCTGAATCTTGCTGAAATGGCTTGTACCCGATTGCTTGAACTGGAACCTAGGAATGATGGCGCGCACGTGCTCCTATCAAACATATATGCTAAATCCGGGAAGTTGGAAAAGGTTTCTGAGCTGAGAAAGCACATGAGAGTCACTGGACTGAAGAAAGAACCAGGATGCAGCTCAATTGAAATCGATGGCATGATTCATGAGTTTCTCTCTGGAGATAACGCTCACCCGATGTCTGAGAAGGTTTACAGGAAGTTACACGAGGTTATGGAGAAATTGAAATCGAATGGTTACGAGCCAGAGATGTCACAGGTTCTGCAGATCATCGAGGAAGAAGAAATGAAGGAACAATCTCTGAATCTCCACAGCGAGAAGCTGGCGATTTGTTATGGACTGATATCAACAGAGGCTCCAAAGGCAATCCGAGTTATAAAGAATCTAAGGGTGTGTGGAGATTGTCATTCAGTTGCTAAACTAATATCTCAGCTCTATAATAGAGAAATAATAGTGAGAGACCGGTATCGGTTTCACCATTTCAGAAAGGGGCAGTGTTCCTGTAAAGATTTCTGGTGAAAATTCAGATTTACTAGAAGAAACTCAGTCAATTTTGTTTGTTACAATCATAGCAAGATCAATCAGTTCAGTGACTTGGACCTCCTCTCTACTACCGTTAAGTGCACAGGTTTTTGTAATCACTTTTATTTTGTCCTGCTCCATCTTCAAATCTCTGAACCAAAATTTCATAATGCTCATGTACTTGAAAGCACAATGTGAGTCTTTTTAATGTTAAAAACAGAACAAAGTTTCATAAGATTTCGGGTACATACAAATAATATTATCATTGAAAGTGCATGTTGCTGGAACAAGCTCGTAGCTGTTTTCGACAGAACAATTTAAAGGAAGCCAACGTGGAATCTTGAGTGACAGCTGACCTGGACATAGACATGAAAAAGACAAAGTCAGTCATAATATATTGTAAACCAATGTCGTGGTGGTTCAGCAAAACAAGGAAGACTTATAGGAATAATATATTCTATAGAAGATGTGTTAGTGGAGTTGGTGTGCAACAAGGCCACGCGTGGAACAAAGGTCGTAATTAAGAAGACAGCTAACCAAGAAGTCTTGAAGCACTCATGACATAAAAGAGTAGCTTCACAGTACGTTGCAGGTTGGCCTTCACAAATTACGAAAAGAAAAAAACTTTGAAAAACAGAGTGTTGGTCACGTATGTTGAATTGAGAAAGATAGATAAAAGAGAGTGTTCTTTGTATCTATCATTGAGTGTGTTAGAAATCTCAGGTGACAAGCTAAGAGTGTTTTAGAACTTGTATAAACCCAGTTGAAGAGAGTGTATTCTATTTAACGTGATTTCTAATAAAGGATAATTCAGAAAAGGAGTACGTGTACGTTCATCCGTTCTTTTAATCTTCTCTTTGTATATATAGACATAGCTGCAGGACTTTGTATTTTCTCACTTTGATTGTAAGTCACCCATATAATCAAACCACTGTTAACTAAATCACTTTGTTTTGCTTCATCTCTAATCCAAATCAAGTATTCATATTGCTCATATAGTAGAACCAGATTAGGTTTCGTTAAATCTAATTGTGATTACTGGCTGAAGAATTATATATCTCCAACAGAAAAAAACCAGAAAATAGCTAAACCAAAGATGCATTTCAACAAGTCCCGTAAGAATTTTAGTACAAAGAGTGCCCGACTCTACACAAGGCTAATTCTGTTAAGAGTATTCACATTTTTGCACAAATGTTTAGAAGAACGAGTTACTTTATAAGGTGTCAGATATAACAGCTTTGCCTCAACCGCTTTTACTTCATATTTGCTCTCATATCAACAAGCTGCTAAAACCATAGATGTAATATAAGATCCTTCACCTGCAAGTTCATGAAAGCCTAATTAAGACTAGAGGCGCTAGAAAAATGTCATATACCATTATCAATAGTCCATACACATCAAAGATTAACATGCCTGCAACTGCAAGAAACCATCCCATGAATCATCAAAAAGTTACAGAGCGGCAAAGATCAATGGAAGGTGTGTTCACGGATCTAAGCACGAGCGATATTGATTCGACCTCCCCCCAAATCGAACCTCCACGCTCTTCCAACGCCATCTCTACGCACCATACCTCTATAATACCATACATGCTAGAAGTACCGCCCAAAATCACTAACTTCTCACCAAAATTCACCAATTTACACTCATGATAATTTTGAGATTAGACAAACCATATATACCGTTTACTGGCGCATCCAGACGGGGGAACACATTAACCACGGGACAAGTTGTTATTTTGTGATATATTAGACAACACTTTAATATATCATAATTAGTTTGTATTATTTTGTAACATAATGATTAAAATAGAAAAATTAAAATAGAATTCATAATTTTTATAAAGTTTATGAATATTAAATAGGTTTATCATGGAAAAATTACGAAATCACATTTTTGACGAAAAAATTACGAAATCACGTTTTTTTGTGAGAAAATTAAGGAATCATTTTTTGGGCGGGAAAATTACGGAATCACTTTTTTGGATGAAAAATTATGGAATCAAGTTTTCTGGCTGGAAAAAATAGGGAATCACGTTTTTGGCGGAAAAGTTACGGAATCACGTTTTTGGCGGAAAAATTGTGAACTCGTATTTTTGTCGGGAAAATTACATAATCAATTTTTTTGCGGAAAAATTACGAAATCACGTTTTTTGGCTGAAAATTATGGAATCACGTTTAATCCTATGATAAAACGTGATTCCGTAATTTTCATGCAAAATAGTGATTCTGTAATTTTCTCGCAAAAAATACGGGTTCACAATTTTTCCGCCAAAATACGTGATTCCGTAATTTTTCCAACAAAAACTTGATTTCGTAATTTTTTCCGTGATAAACTATATTTAATATTCATAATTTTTATAATTAACTTATGAATTATATTTTAGTTTTTATATTTTAATAATTATATTGCAAAATAAGACAAATTGACTAAGATATATTAAAGTGTTGTCTAATATTTCACAAAATACCAACGTGTCCCAGTGGTTAATGTGTTGTCTTATCCATATGCTCCATGCAGGTTTGAGCCCTACTTTTAGCAATTGTTTTTAGTTTAATTTAACACAACTTGCCACGTCAGCAAGACAGTGGTGTCTAGTCAACAGTACAGTGGCGTCACGTCAACAGCATAGTAACACCGTTAAGTTAAACCGTTAAAGACAACAGAAAATGTCAACAAATGTGGTCATAACTCTTTAAACTTTGCCATGGGGTTACAAATCGAGATGATACTTTATATGGGGCTAAACATTGAGATTGAAAAACGGTGTGGTTACAAATTTAATGCAAAGTTATTGGGGCTACACCTTGACGACCCCGAATAAGCATTTGGTGGATAAATTTACAAAACTTTTAGTGGATAAGTCTAAGCATCGTAGACAATAATTATCGATAATATAAAACATATCTATTTATCGTAGACAATAATGATATACATATATATTGTGTTTGATTGGATGAATGGTCTACGATGGACAATCTTGTCGTGGACAATCATCGATTTTTGTCCACTTAAAAACTGGTTGAATTTTCAAATAACAAACTATTTCTCCATTATATAAATATTGTAGACAAAACTTAATTTAGTTTACCATGTTTACGAAATTGGTGGACAAAAATTCGAAACAAAAAACTTCAAAAATTATTGGTAGAAAATAGTTGTTGTCCGTGTTTTTTTTAAGAAGAAAAGTTAGAGTTAAGAAAAAAAAAGTTTGTGTGTAAGAAAAAAAAATATATAGATTAAAGGAAAAATAATTATTGTTTGTGGTAATTATTGTTATCGATGTCAAAATAAATTAAAAAAAAAAAATATAATTTTTTTTTTAAAGCTTAATCTTTAACCAATTTTGCCAAAGATAAAGTCATTAGAATGTCAAGGTCCCAAGAGATAAAGTTATTACAACAATGAAATCAATATATAAAGTATAGTTTTCAAAGTTAGTAACTCACGAGATTGTGACACGTGTCATGTGCTTCGATTCAAAATTTCGACACGTGTCTAAAGTGAAAAAAATCAAAGATAAGGAAAATATACATAAAGATTAAATACCATTATTCAGAAAATGTAAATTCTATAAAGAAATTATATAAATTACTAATTCTTAAAAATAATAAACTTCCATGATTAAAAAAATCTAATTCTAAGAGAAAAATAATTGTAAATATTAACTCCATACAAACAAATAAGTAGTCTCATATCTTTTCAACAAATAAAACATTTTTCTTCAAAAACATTTTCTTAGCTTTAACTTCATTATGTTGGTAAAACATATCTTCTTTTTATTTTTAAGGTTATTTCATTTTATTATTATGAGATAGTGAAAAAAATTATTTATTTATATATTTTTATAATTATTAAATATTTCTCTAATTTCGGTTGTTTTTTCTTCTTTTTTTGAAAATAGCTATCATCCAAAAAAAAATGAGAAAATAAATTCAAAATAATAACACTAATTTGTTTTTATGTCGATTTGAAAAAGTAAAAGAAAACTCAAATATGATTAAAAATAAATAAATCTTATTCAAATAGAAATAATCCTAGATATATGTATATAATCAAATAAATAATTGTAACTTTGTAATTTTTTTATTAGTGATTGATTTTTTTAGGCGTTCTCAATATTTTATCACAAGTTTATTTTTACGGGTGATTTAATTTAATTTTTCAAATTTTTTATCGTTTTTTCTCATAAATTTTGAAATATTAATTATAATCTCGCGTTTACGCGTGACCTAATCTAGTACTATATAAAAATATTGTTAAATAAACTTTATTCAGTTATTCATCTAAATATTACAATTTACTTTCAAAGATTCCTATAACACAACTATGATATTATTATCATATTTTAATAATCGATTTTAATATACACTTAATTAAAAAATTATTATTCAAGAATAAAGTGTAATAATTCTGAAAAAAACGAATAGCAAGATACATTTATATACGTAAACTTTCAATAGCACTAAACACAATTACGATGAGCATAACTATATTGTATTTGTTTCCTTTACGTAAACATGTAGCTATATTTATTGTGTCATATAAGTTAAGTTAAGGTTTTCAAAAGCGCATGCAGGCAGACGCACACGCGTATAAATTACGAAAACACCTCGTACGATCTCTGAAACAGCAAAAACACACATCGCTGTGACATGCTTCGATAAGGCACACTGATGAACCTAGCTTGTTCGCTTCAAGAGCTTTTCCGTTTAGAACTGTAAGAAAAAGATTAGAAGTTAAAAAAAAAAAAAAAGACAAGATGAGAAGAATATTATTTATAACAATATGACTGCAATGCTGATGATTTTGAACGACGAAGAAGAGATTATTTATATATATATATATATATATATATATATATGTATAATTTCATAAACCTATACTCCTGTAAAGGAACGAAAAATATTCGATAATGCAAAAGATAACAAAATGTGATGATGACGGATAGTGATATTCTTGTTTTTTTTGTTAAATCTTTGTTTGTTATTTGATGGTTGAAATCCAAACCTGCAGTTTTATTTGCGTCAAGTTTTTCTGTGTTTCCAGCTATAAGAAAAAAATATAAAAGTTAAATAAATAATATGGAGAATATTATATATAACAATGTGAATACAACGGTGTTGAAAAAACGATTATTTATGTATATGCATAATTTCATAAACATGAATCCATGCAGAGGAACGAGAAAACTACGATGATGCAACGGGTAACAAAATGTGATGATGACATTCTTGTGATATATTTTTTTTTGTTAGTTTTTGGTTTGTTATTTGATGGTTGAAATCCAACCCTGGCTTATTCACGTCAAGTTTTTGTGTGTTTTCAGCTATAAGAAAAAAATATAAAAGTTAAACAAATAATATGGAGAATATTATACATAATAATTTGATTACAACGGTGATGAAACAACGATTATTTGTATATAGACATAATTTCATAAAACATACATCCATATAGAGGAACAGAAAATTACGATGATGCAAAGGATAACAAAATGGGATGATGACATTCTTGTGATATTTTTTTTTTTGTTAATTCTTTGTTTAGTATTTGATAGTTGAAATCCGAACGTGGCTTATTCATGTCAAGTTTTTGTGTGTTTTCAGCTATAAGAATTCATTTTTAAAGTTTAATAAATAATACTAGAGAGCTACCCCGCACTATGTGCGGAAAAAAAATTATTAAGAGATGATGACATTTTTTTTTTGAGGGTAGTAAATGTGATATCTCACGTTTTCAAATTTGTTTTATTGCTGACTATTCATCTGTAATTGATAAAAGATTAAGAAATCTTAGCAATTATTTATTGATTCAAATTTTTGTGTGTTATGTTTAGTTTTAGTATAACAAATGATGTTCAAAATTCTTCATATATGGTATAATTTTTATTTAATATTTTTACATGTTATTATCTTGACATTTTTAAATCTACTATAAATAACGACAACTATACATTACAATTATCTCCACAAAATAGTTAATATTTTTAAAATTTTTAATATATTTTATTTGTTCATTATATCAAATATATATATATATATATGTATATATCAGATGATTTTTTAAAACATTGTATCACAATATTATAATTTTTGTATTTTGTTTTTGGTGGAAATATAAATTTGATTTTCTTTAAACAATTTCATAATTCTTATATAATTATCGTACATTAAACTTAATTTGAACTTAAATTAATTCAAAAATTGTGATAAAATAAAAATTTAAGAAAACATTTTTAATAGTTAAAATAAATATAATCTCTGTATTATATAAGTTTTTTAATAAAAAATTAAAGTAACAAAAATAAACAAACTTTATCTCCACAAAATTATAAGAAAATTACCTAAGTAGTTTTTTTGGTTATTTTCTAATTTTTATTAGTAGTATAAAATTTTTGATTTTTAATTTTTAGAGTAATTTTACTTTTTATTTTTTAGAAAAATAATTTAAAAAATAATTTTTCTCTTAATTTATTCAAAATTTTAAACTTATTTATTTATAGTAATACTTTTACTCAAAAATTTTAATAGTAATTATCACTCTCTAAATATATTTAAATTTTTTAAATATATTTTTATAATAATTTAAATTTTACTTGATTATTTTAAATTCTGTTTTTTTTTCTTATAACTAAATGGCAAAAATTTTAAGTAAACCTATCTAAAGAATTTTTTCAAAAAATATTTTTTTTTAGATTAAATAAAAAAATTTCGAATTTTAAAAATATTTTTTTTATTTTTTTTTATATATTTGATTTTTAATTTATGTTTATAGTAAATTAAATTTTATTTAGATAAATATGTTTTTTAAATCTAAATGGCAAAAAGTTTAATATGTAGATTCATTAAGGGTAGACGTGTAATCGTGAGCTGTACTTTTCTTTTAATATATAAGATGGAGAATATTATATATAACAATATAGTATATGATTACAACGGTGATGAAAAACGATTATTTATATATACGCATAATTTCATAAAAGATACATCTATGTAGATGAACGAGAAAATTACGATGATGCAAAGGATAACATTATGATGACATTCTTGTGATTTTTTTTTTTGTTAATTCTTTGTTTAGTATTTGATAGTTAAAATCTGAACATGGCTTATTCACGTCAAGTTTTTGTGTGTTTCCAGTTATAAAAAAAAAATATAAAAGTTAAATAAATAATATGGAGAATATTATATATAGCAATATGATTACAACGGTGATGAGAAAACGATTATTTATATATAGGCATAATTTCATAAAACATACATCCATGTAGAGGAATGAGAAAATTACGATGATGCAAAGGATAACAAAATGTGGTGATGACATTCTTGTGATTTTTTTTTTAATTCGTTGTTTATTTGATAGTTGAAATCCAAACCTGGTTTATTTACGTCAAGTTTTTGTGTGTTTCCAGCTATAAGAAAAAAATATAAAAGTTAAATAAATAATATGGAGAATATTATATATAACAATATGATTACAATGGTGATGAAAAAACGATTATTTATATATAGGCATAATTTCATAAAACATATATCCATGTAGAGGAACGAGAAAATTACGATGATGCAAATGATAACAAAATGTGATGATGACATTTTTGTGATACTTTTTTTGTTTATTCGTTGTTTAGTATTTGATAGTTGAAATCTGAACCTGACTTATTTACATCACGTTTTTGTGTGTTTCCAGCTATTAGAGAAAAATATAAAGTTAAATAAATAATATGGAAAATATTATATATGACAATATGATTATATATATATAATTTCGTAAACATACATCCATGTATAGGAACGAGAGATATCAAGATGATGCAAAGGATTAGAAAATGTGATGATGACATTCTTGTGATATTCTTTACAAAAACAAATTTCTTTTCTCTTTTTTTTTTGTTTTTTGTTTTTGTTATTTGATGGTTGAAAAGTTGAAATCCTTACATACAGTTGGTTTATATAGATAAGTTGTATGTAATTATTAGTGCATGTTTCGTATGGTGATCCGTAAAAAACTGTTAGATTGTTTTACTAGTTTTAGTTCTGTCATATTCCTTAGTAAATTAGTGATGTTGTTGCAATTTTTTTTTTTTTGGTCAACATCTTTATATTAAAAAAAATATCAGATTAAAAGAGCCAATCAGAGGGAACATTGTTAACAAACATTGCATAGTGCAGTTGTACACGAACAATGCGTGCAGGTTTATCCGCCTTAGTGTTAACTTTCTAGAAATAAACGAGATGGAAAACACTGAGAAATTTTCTTCAAGGCGCTTAATTTCCTCCAAGTACGTTGTAAAGGTTGGCCACTCTATTGGAAAAGACACCATCCTCACCAATTCTGAGCAGTCCGAATCAAAAGAGACCTCAGTTTTCTGTGCAGCAATCAAACATCTCATCGCCCATACTAATGCTTCCACTTCTGCGTGCAACGGGGATAGACTACGTCGAAGATTACAGGCGCCCATCATTGGTGGCTCGCCATTATTTGTTGAACAAAACCAACCCAATCCTGTGAAGTTATCGGTTTCTTTCCACGAACCGTCTATAAAGCATTGATTACCTGGAGAATTAATACCTTGTGAACTAGTTACCTCAAGGGTATTAACCTCTCTAGAAACCTCTTCTTGGGCTAGGGCCCACGCCTGAGCTTCATCAGTTGCTAATTTAAGGACCTCACGAGGATCCTTATTGACATTGTTAAAAACTTTTTCATTGCGAGCCTTCCAAATTTACCAAATTAGCCACGGAAACCAAGAAAGGGGAAACTCTTCAGGTACTTGATTGTCAGAGTTTTTTACGCTCTTGCATATCAATTAAAACCCGATGTGCGAAACTACCTCAATCATAAGGTATGTCATTGAAGCACTTAGGGTATCGAATCCACAGGGACTAAGGACTACGCACCAAAGATACGAGATTCAAACTAATCTAGAGCTAAACATTTTTATGGTTTTTATGTTTTTATCGAAATGTAAAAGAAATGCAAGAAAGAAAACAAAAGACAAAGCTCTGGATCATGGATTAAACTATCAAAGAGATGATTAACAATCAAACAATGAATCAATTGGAAGCATTAAACACTATCCTAGAACATGGAACACACATAAATAGATTAATCCACTCCCGTGGTATCAATCCCTACATCAATCATCGAATTGACAAGAACTCCCGTTCGCAATTCAATAATCAATGAGCATGAATATCAAGTCCAATTAGTTCACTAATCACCCTACTCATCAACTCCCGTTGGATAGGATGTGAGAAGCTCACAAAAGGTTTGGTTCAAGCAATTCATCTAACTCCTCCCGGGTGTGAAATGCCTAAGCTCAAGAATCGAATGAACAAACCTAATCTAGTACCAACACCGCTTACTCGAATCTCATCCCTAATGCATGGGATGAGACCAAAACTCTAACTACTCTAAGGTGTAGTTGTAGTTCGGTTCGTCACGCCAAACTAGAACTACCTAATCTAGGTGTAGTACTAAACTTCGGTTTATCATGTCAAGTCTAGCATTAAGTATCAACCTAAGTGAAGGACTCATCCAAGATCATCCTAAATCATCATTATCTAACCATCAAGACAATTTACCAATGATGCATAAACATTCAATTCACATTCATTCTTATGACATGGAACACTCAAGTAGATTAGCTCATTCCCATGATGCTAATCCATTTACAAATCAACTAGTTTGGCTATTTTGTCACCCAATAACCAATTGCAACTAGATGATCTATAATCATTAAGTATGAGTCCATATGAGTCAACAATTCATCGGTTAAGAGTGAAATGCATGTTTGGAAATTTTCTAGACATTTTATCATACACTTTGTGAACAAAAAATGTCATGAGTTCTAGAATTGAGTGATCAAGTCATTTCTAGCATTGAGATCTTTCCTAACATGAGAACAAATGATTATCTAAGCCTAAACATCAACAATCAATCATCAAATCATCCAAATCAAGCAATCCATAAACCCAGAAAAGTCAACTCACAAGAACATCAAGAACACAAAAGAAAAAGACATGAAAATGAAGAACAAGAACAAATAAAACATATATATAGATAGGGTTGAAGAAATCTTCTCTAAAGTGGCATGAATCTTGAAGAACAATACAAATCTCATGAGGAGAGAGTTTGGGTCGAAACCCACTCTAAAAAGAAGAAGACTTGATGAAAAAATAGGTCTATGAGCTATTTATACAAAGGGATTCGGTCTGGTCAACTCTGTCTCTGGGTACCTGTATCGACCTGTATGGGGTCGATACTTGGGTCGGTAAGGACGTATCGACCTGGTTTTGGTCGATACATGGGTCGATATGACTCTCGGGAATACCCAGTTTTGGTCTTCAGAATTATCGACCCGTTTGGGGTCGATACCGCACTAAAACGACCATATCCTTTGAACCACAACTCCAAATGCTCTGAAACCACCTCCATTGGAAAGCTAACTCAATTTCCTATGACTTTCATGAAGAGCTCGTAAGCTAAATCCAAACAGAAGGTATTCGTCTGACTCGATCTTTCAAGCATGTTAGATTGACTCTGCATTTGACATTTCTTAACTTTGGTCCAAAATTTGCATCCTTCATTTTCCTTCCATTTCTATGCATATCCTTTGATCCAATCCACTCTTAAACACCTGAATAAACACAAAGAGAACAAAAAGAAGACACAAAACAACCTAGGAAATCTAAAATGCAAGACAACACTGAATGAGACTTTAATGCATGAAAACATCCCAAAAATTGTACAAAGTGGGATTTAAACATATGAAAACTAGGCTTTAAAACATGTAAAATATACACTTATCAGTACTCTCCAAAATAGAAAATCTATATTTGCGTACAACGATGAAGAAGGAAAATTCCCCAGAGCCAAAGGGATTTGTGACAATACCTAGGATTGTAACGCTGGGGGACACTCAAAAACAACATGGTTTATTGTTTCCTCGTCTGCGCCACATCTAGCACATCGAGTATCGCAGTTTATGCCGCGCCTCTTCAAATTTTATGTTACCGAAACACAACCAGTAAGATGACGCAACTTCGGGGGACATTGTAGTTTCCATGCAAAAGATAGCAAAGGACTGATATTTGGGCCAGAACATGTACCCCATTGGTTGATCTGATTCTCTATCTGTAATGTGTGGTAACCTGATTTAACCGAATAATTTCCCGTCTTAGTGAAATGCCATCCTAGGCTATCATGTCTAAAAGTCGAGCCTACAGGCATTGCTTGAATAACCGCAGCATCCGTAGGGTCAATGAAGTCATTAATCAACTCCATATTCCATGAATTTGTATATGGGTCAATTAAGTTATTAACAGTTAAAGACGGGTCAAAAACATGACCCTTTCTTAATGCCGGCCTCGGGTGTTTAGCTGGAATCCATGGATCATTCCATACTGAAATGGAAGTGTCGGACCCGACTCTTTTAATAAGTCCTTTGAGAACCAGAGAGTGAGCTGATATGATGCTTCTCCAACCATAAGAGGGCGAATAAGATTTAACCGGGTTCATAGGATCGCCTTTACTATAATATCTCCCTTTGAATACCCTGGCAAATAGTGAATCCGGAAACGTAATTAGCCTCCATAGTTGTTTAGCCAGTAGTGCTGTATTGAAATCATCCACATTACGAAAACCGATTTCGCATTGGGATTTACTTTGGCATAGCTTCTCCCATGCCATCCAATGCATTCCGTTATCTTGACCCGAAGAACTCCACCAAAATCTCGAGATCGCACTAGTGAGTTTTGACGTAACCGTTTTGGGCAGCCTAAAACATGACATCACATATGTTGGTAACACAGTACCTATTGATTTAATCATTACCTTCTCACCACCTTTAGATAAAAATTTTGCTGACCATCCATTTATTCGGGATTGTAGTCGATCCTTAACAAAGGCCAAAATTCTCGTCTTTGAACCCCTTAAACTTTCAGGCAAACCTAAGTAAGCGCCCATACCACCAATATTAAAAGCCCCATAAGTTCATTTCGTTTATTGTCGTCTACTTTATGACCAAACTGAACCGAAGATTTTGAAAAGTTTATTTGTTGACCAGAAACCGCTTTGTACTGTTTGAGAACTTCAAGGATAACAAGACATTGATCCCTGGACGCCTTACAAAAGAACAAACTGTCATCCGCAAAGAGTAGATGCTAAACTGATGGACTTGCCCTTGCCACTTTTATCCCGGAGAGTTGTTTTTCCACTTCCGCTTTTCTGATATTTGCCACTAGGACCTCAGTGCATAGAATAAATAAATAAGGCGATAAAGGATCCCCTTGTTGAAGGCCTCTCTCAGGGGCTATGAGACCCATGGGCTGACCATTGATAAGAATCTTATATCGAACTGATGTAATACACCACATCATCCAAGAGGTCCATTTTTCGCTTAAACCGAGTTTTTGAAGTAACTTTTCAATAAAAGACCATTCTAACCGATCATAGGCTTTACTCATATCTGTTTTGATAGCCATGAACTTTCCTTTACAAGACGGGTTTGTCCTTAGAGCATGAAACATTTCCTGTGCTATAAGAATATTATCTGATATTAGTCTGCCCGCTACAAAGACCGATTGTGTCTCAGAAATAAGATTTGGAAGGACCTTTTTCAGTCTTTGACACAGAACCTTAGAAATTATTTTGTATCCAACATTACAAAGGCTAATTGGTCTCAGTTCCGTCATGCTCCGTTTTGGGAATTAGACAAATGTTTGTCATATTTAATCAACCATCAAAAAAACCTTCTTGTAAGAACGAGTTGATTAGAATTATGAGGTCCTCCTTTATTGTATGCCAGGATTTTTGATAGAATAAGGCTGTCATTCCATCCGGCCCTGGAAATTTTTCCGGATGCATCATAAATAAAGCCACCTTAATTTCAGCTTCCGTAGCCGGTGCAATCAATTGTTCATTATCTTGATCTGATATTAAATTAGTGACTCCCTGCAAAGCTTCCGCAAATTCACATGGGCTAGATGTTGTAAATAACTTCTCAAAATAAGAAACCGCTACTCTTTGAATATTTTCTTCCTCTGTAACCCATACATCATTCACGTCATATAATCCAACAATTCGATTCCGTGCCCGTCTTTGTTTTGTTTCGGCATGGAAGAATTTAGAATTATTATCACCTACAGTTAACCAAGTATTACGACTTTTCTGATGCCAATAAAGCTCCTCATCCCGGTAAGCCTCCTTTAGCTTGATCGTTAGATTCGTTATCTTCTCTGGGGACCTAAAGTCATTCCTTTGAGCATCCTCTAGCTCTTTTTTTAGATCCGAGATAGTTTGTCGTCCATATGGCACCAAATTTTTCCTCCGATGTGAAATTGCTCTTCGACAATTAATTATTTTATCCACAAAGTTCCCCCTTGAATCTTCGTGATTAGTCCGCCATCCCTCGGAGATAGTCGTCATTAGTCCTTCTTTATCAATCCACCGTATATCAAACCTAAAATTTCTTTGTCTCCGGGGAAGCTTATCCGCTATTGTTGCAACTAAAGGTTTATGATCTGAGCCTAACATTGGCAAATATTCTGTAAATGATTTACATAACATATCATGCCATTCCTCATTTGCAAGAGCCCTATCTAATCGGCACCTAATTGGTTTTTTATCTCTCGAACCTCGCCAAGATAGACAATCTCCGAGAAAAGGAAAATGAAGCAAACCGCAATCTGTAATCATTAAGTTGAAGGGATTAAAAGATGACGCATGTCGTATAGCACCCCCTCGTTTTTCATGATTGCCCGTAAGTTCATTAAAATCACCTATCAAAAACCAAGGAGTATTACGAGTTAAGCCGATTCTCGTTAAACGTTCCCACACTTGATCCCGTTTTTTAAACACCGGATCTCTGTACACAAATGTTAAATTAATTATTTTCCCTTTAATAACAGCTTCAATATCAATCAACCGATTACTTTCATATAAAATTGAGACCTGGAATTCGTTATTATAAAAAAGAGCTAATCCCCCACTACAACCGATCGGGTCCATCGTGATAAGTTTATCATAACCAAAGTGACTTTGAAATTTTTGCAAAAACGAAGAAGCTTGTTTTGTTTCTGATAAAAATAAGAAATATGGCCGATGTTGCTTCCACAAATCCCGTAGATATCCGATAGTTGCTTTATTTCCTAAACCTTGACAATTCCAACTTAAGACTTTCATGTATCACCAGATGAATTTGGAGGTTTGTCTACGCTTCCCCTTTGGTCAGAAAACCTCTTTTTCTTACTTGTAAAACCAAGTTAGAGAGGCTAATAGTAACCATATAACCTCCTAAACAACCCATACCAAATTCATTAAAAATGTTCCAAATCCACTTGCTTCGCCGCGTAAAAAGTTGGAAATAATTCGGAGTCCATCCAATACAAAATATATAAAATTTCACACTTACATAATATAATACAATGTATAAGTAAGTGAAACCCAATTGTCTCTTTGAGTATAACCAGACACCCAAGACATAAGTCAAACCCAATATTCTTTTTATTACAACCACTTTAATAACGCTTGTTTTAGACCTTACAAAGCCAGGGCTAGCAAAACCACCAATAAGACATGAATCAAAAGACATACTAAAACCAAACTGGCCCACAGTTGGTACATTATTTGAAACTATGTAAATCTGAAAATTATTTAAAGATCGGATGGGGAGAAGGACCCATATTCCCTCCCAAACTCCCGAGACACCAAACCCACTAAATGCTAGAATCATTCAGCCACCTTACTTGGAGGATTCTTCTCCCCTGGTAAGAACCAGCTTCCGCCGCTGTCTCTGCATTCTTTGAAACCACTCTCTTACGTGGTGACACCAAACTTTGAACATTCCGTTTCCTCGAGCTAACTCCTTTTAAAAAGTTTTTGCTCTTAAGCACTTTTGGCCGTGTAGCATGGATCTTGTCAACCGAAACCTCTCTCTGGGGTTTATCTGTATCTTCCCCCTCCACAGTTTCCACTTGCTTACCCTCCATAACCTGGCCTAAGGTACCTTCCTCGATGATCTTTTCCTCCTCATAACAATCCTCAATCTCACCTACTAACTCTTCCTCTTCATGTGTAACCTCAGATTCAGCCCCCTTTTCCTCTATTATGGTATCCATAAAACCCAAAGACTGATCCTCATTAAGAGGAAAATCATGGGACAACAACACACTAAGATCTTCCGAATATATAATGTCCTGGTGCAACATCTCCAAAGGGTTCTCTTCCGCTTCACTCACTTCATTAGAACCTGGAAATAGTTTTTTACATACATTTTTAGCTGCAAACTGAACCGGAGAAGAAGCCTCCTTACTCTCTTCTTGACTAGTCTCTGATACAACATCACCTTTCACAGAACCGTCGGCATCCGTACCAAGAAAAGCATCCAACATCTTTTGTTCGTGGTCTGAAAATTGATGTCCCATCTCACTAGTTTTTAGCTGATTTATACCAGCTCCCGAGACAGCCATCTGAGAACGTGACCCTTGTTTAGGAGCCACAAATGGATTCCTACTCTGCTTTGCCGTATTTGCACCAAACTGATAATCCCTTCTTCCCTTGTTCAGCTTATTACCGTGACCCTGTCTAAAGCGGTGATTGCTTTCCTGGGGACCTGCAGTCCATCCATTCCCCGTAGTTGACCCGTGGCGAGGTTCTCCTGAACTTGCCCCACTTAACCTCGTGTCATTTCCAGGAGCCAAACCATGTATCATCGCCCCTTTGTAACTCTGCAATTTGGTATCTGACCTGGGCTCGTTTGGTACTATGTCAATCTTTTGTTTCCCGTTGTCTCCAAAGATTGGACATCTCGACTGATCATGACATAAACTGTGGCATTTCCGACAAAAACCAAATAGTCTCTCATACCTTAATGAAACAATTGTTTCTTCCCCGTTATGAAACTCCACTGAAGCATCAAAGCACAAAGGCTTAAAACCATCTATCAGAACCTGAACTCTCCCATTATCGATGTCCACCGCTTCCACCTCACCCAAATCAGATCCGATGCTACGAAAGGTTTCATCAGCCCAAAAGTGCAACGGCACCCCCATAACACGGACCCAAAATTTGATAATGAAAGGATATCTCTTGTCCACCACCGGTTTCCACCTAACCAATGAAAGCATCCAATGATCAAAGTGAAATGGTTCCATTTTCATGACCTCCTGAATATCTTCTTCATGCTCAAAATCGAATTGAAAACGACCTAAACCCAGATCAGCACCAACCACTCTATCCTCAAGTTTCCAAATACGTGGCAACATGAACAGCAAAGCTTTCATG
Source organism: Crucihimalaya himalaica (assembly GCA_004349715.1). Classification (NCBI taxonomy): domain Eukaryota; kingdom Viridiplantae; phylum Streptophyta; class Magnoliopsida; order Brassicales; family Brassicaceae; genus Crucihimalaya; species Crucihimalaya himalaica. The sequence goes on from SMJT01000124.1 coordinate 460,771, forward strand.
TCTTTCATCGCTGGATTCATACACCTCCCAATAAGAGTCTTAGCGTAACCTTCGATTAAAGCCGAGTTATCAAACCGTGGAATCTTGATCTTCAGTTTCAAGACCGAACTCATGTTGTTTCCAGTTGGAACATGTTGCAACATGCCACTTTGAGACATCACTCTCGTTAAACCCAAACAAAACCCAAGTAGAAAATCACCGAGAAAAAAACCAAAGAACCCGAGGAACCAAAAAACCAACCCAAATTTGAAAGTTTTGTAACTTTGTAGAGCAACAAGGAAAAAAGTGTTGAGATGAATGAAATCAACAGACCTAGAGTTGGTTTTATACTCAATCGGTTGAGACCATCTCTCTCTATCAATGGAATCCCCAAATCCTCTAGCATAATTTTTGGCCTTCAAAATCAATGCCCAACTTGAATCACAAAATCCATTAAACTTAATCGCGGAGAAAAAGCTTCCAAATAAGGGAACTTGAGTCTCTCTCGAAACTCCCTTTGCAAAAAAACGAATCCCTTTGATATGAGCACATCCGCTTGCTTTAAATTGAGACCAAAAGATCTCCCCAAAAAATAACTCGCTTCCTGGAAATCCGACATTCAACTGACCCAAGCTTTGTAGTAGAAACTTTCTCATCTCAACAAATATCATATGACCGTATATTCCATTTGTAGATCCGAAAGATATGGTACCTTGAAATCCATAATACATACCGAAAATCTCATCATGAGATCTACCATCATAAACCAGAGGAGAACCCTTTCAGATCTGAGAAGATCTGGGTGCCATAAACGCCGAAAAAAAAAAAAATTGTTGGCTCCGCCGCTGGGGTGACCAAGAAAGTTTTGTTCTTCTTCTAGTTTCTCATCTCAACTAAATTGACTTTTCTTGTTGCTATTTGCCATGACAAATAAATAACTTTGCAAAAAAAATGTTGGGAACAATTATGAACGATAACAATATATGTATTAGGGAGAGAGAGAACAACAGTTATAATACGCTCTTCTTCTTATTATTTTTTCCATTCTACATAGATGTAGGGAAGAAACAAGCTAAGTAAATAAGTTAATAATCACTATCAATATTTGTTCAAAAAAAAAGTCACTATCAATAAGATCATGTAAACACCAGTTAGAGCAAACCGGTTTGTTTTGCTCCTGGAACACCTTCAAACCTCTGAACCAAGACTTCATATTGCTCATGTACACTTGAAGCATAGTGGGTCTTTTTAATGTTGAATAAAGTTTCATAAGATTTCGGTAGATACAGATTAATGCTATACATACAATGAAATAATATTATCTTCTCTTTGCATATATAGATAACTTCAGGACTTTTGTATTTTCTCACTTTGATATTGTAGCTACTCATAAAATCAAAATCACCGGTTAACTAAATCATATTGTTTTGCTTCATGATCTAAACCAAAATTTTATATTTGCTCATATGGTAGAAGCAGTTTAGGTTTCGTTAAATCTGATAGTGATTATTTGCAGATGTTAGTGCAACTGCACAAAAAGCCAGAAGATGCATTTCAACAAGTTTCCTAAGAGTTTTTGTATTAAAGGCAGCTAAAAGAGTGGTGTACTCTACACAGCTTAAGAAATCTACTCAATGCTAATTCTGTAAGAGAAATTGATAGTATTCCATGAGATGCAACTTCAGAAGAACATAAAGCTGAACCAGATCACCCTGGTAAGTACTTTATCTATCAACTCTATATATCTATCAACTTTACATAAAGCGTATTTCAACTCTATATATAAAATGTCGATTGCTAATATAGATATAGGATTATGTCGATTACTATATATAAATATTACTACTCTCTATCAAACATGTAAACAAGGCTTAACATACTCAGAAGGGTTTGAATCCTTCAAGGTCATAAAGACGCTAAAAGTAGACTTATTAAGATATTGATCTCGGGGTGTTTTAAATTTTGGAAGATGTGAGAGATAATTATATGTAATGTAGGTTATAGGTTCGTTTTCTCCATATGAATTCCATAACTCAGATTTTGACTTAGTTCAATATTGTGGGAAAAGCCATAGTAATTATTTCTATTTCTTTTTCGACTTTTGCTTGCATCCATTCCTCGTGAATTCATGTTTCGTTGCTTGCAAAAGGTAATTTAACGTTTTTAGGCAATAGGGAATTCATATAAGAAAAACTAGAATTTAATAATATAACATATAATAATAAGTAACTTCAGTAACATTCTGAAAATATAAGATTTAAGTTTTAAATATTTACAAATTTTTATGACTACAAGATATATACATATAATTGTATGTAAGAGACATAAAAATATATATATATATATATATATAATTGTAAATAGTTATCCCAAATATGATCTGAGGAATTCATATTTCCATTTCGTCAAGTCTCGTTCCCAAACGAGAATTGAGTTAAGTTAATGAGGATGGCGAACGCAGGCAGACGCGCATACATGTAAATTACGATAACACCTCCCACGATATCTGAAACAGCAATAACACGTATCTTCTTTGTGTTTTGGACATGGTTCAATAAGGCACACTGATGAACCTATCTTATTCGCTTCAAGACCTTGTCCGTTTGCTATAAGAAAAAGATTAGAAGTTCAAAACAAAATGAAGAAAAAAATAAGTAGAATATTATATATAACAACATGATTACAATGGTGACGATTGTTTTTTTCTTTTTTTCTTTTGTCTCCAATTACAATGGTGATGATTTTAAACGATGAAAAGAGATTATATATACATAATTTTATAAACACACATTCCTGTAGAGGAACGAGAAATATACTATGATGGAAAGGATAACAAAATGTGATGATGATATTCTTGTTTTTTTTTTTCTGTTATTTGATGGTTGAAATTCGAACCTGTCTTATTCGCGTTAACTTGTTGTGTCTTTCCAGCTATAAGAAGAAAAAATAAAAAAGTTAAAATTAACATAGAGAATGTTATATATAACAATCTCATGATTACAACGGTGATGATTGTAAGCGATGAAAAACTTTTATTTATATATATGCATAATTTCATAAACATACATCCATGTAGAGGAACTAGAATGCAAATGATAACAAAATGTGATGATGACATTCTTGTGAATTTTTTTTTATATTCTTTGTTTGTTATTTGATGGTTGAAATTCGAACCTGCCTTATTCACGTTAAGTGTTTGAGCGTTTCTAGCTATAAGAAAAAAAAAAAAAGAAGTTAAAACATAATATGGAGAATATTATATGTAACATTATGTCTACAAATGTGATGATTGTAAGCGATGTAAAAAATGATTTCATAAACATACATCCATGTAGAGGAACGAGAGATATTAAGATGATGCAAAGGATTAGAAAATGTGATGATGACATTTTTGTGATATTCTTCTCAAAAACAATATTTTTTAAAAAAATTTTGCTTGTTATTTGATGGTTGAAAACTTGGAATCCTTACATACAGTTGGTTTATATAGATAAGTGGTATTTAATTGTTAGTGCATGTCTCCTATTGTGATCCGTAAAAACTGTTTAATTCTTTTACTAATTTTAGTGGCGGATCTACGTTGATCCGTAAAAATAACTTGTCCCCCTAAATTTTTGAAATATTTTAAGACTTTTAAGTTATTAATTTAATTGCCTCCCATAAGAAATCTCTCTTGTCCTCTTTAAATTTGTGTTTTTCAATTAACTAAATTTACGGTAACGAAAAAGGTAAGTAAATAATTTGAAATCTCATCTCCCTTTTGATTTAGCTAATTTCCTTACAAATTATTTAACAATATAATCTAAATGTATAGATCAGAATTTTTTTCTTCATTTTTAACAACTCCAAAGTTAATCTTTTAAGAAAATACAGTAAAACCTCTATAAATTAATATTGTTGGGACCTCCAAAATTTATTATCTTATAGAAGTTTTAATTTATCGATAAATTAATAAATTATTAATTTATCGATAAATTAATAATTATTAATTTATGATGATAAACTAATAAATTATTAATTAAAAGAGATAAAAAATTTCACTTCATAATATTTTTATTTTTATTTTATTTGAACTTTCTTATTGTCAATATTATATATATATATATATATATATATATATTTAATATTCTGTTAATATATTTTTTTTTTTGTATTTACTTATTTTTGTTTGCCTTCTACGACACTCTTTTGCTTTATTAACTCTTTTTGGTAATTCATTAAACATTTTTCACGTCATCTTATATTTTTTATGTAAAACTTAGCAATGACTCCTCATCTAAAAGATGTTGCTAAATCAACCATGACAGATTATGTGAATACAATACCAGAATTTGTGGATGCAATAAAAAAGATTAGAGATGAGCTCCACCAAGATTCTAATTTTAAGAATAAACAAACAAACACATATTTATATTTTACAAAATTGTCTTAGGTATGTATGCATAAGATTTATAATTATTAATTTATCATATTGTTGGGACCATATATTTACATAGAAATTTCAAAAAAATTATTATCTTATTATCTTATCGAATTGTGTGAAATTTTACACTAGCCCGACTCGGGACCAGAGAAATTTATTAATTTATAGTGATTATAAATTTATAGAATATTAATTTATAGAGGTTTTATTTTAGGTCGTTTCTCGTAACTTTCGTGGTTCATAGTTATGGTAACTAGTTTTTCTATGATATTTTTTATGTTAGTTTGAGTTTTCTGTAAAAAAAAACGGTAAAACAATATCTCATAAATTTAAAATTTTACACTTTGACTCGTTTAAAATTTTAAACCTTACTAAAAATGCTAATTCAAAATATCTAAACTATTAAATATTAGATTTGATTTATTTAAACTTCTATGATTTTAAAATTATTTTCTTATTATATTGAAGTTTTTAATAGAATAGTATTATTAAATTATACATATTACATATAATAAACCAGAAATTATATTTGTATTTCTGTTATAATTTTATTTTTCATAAATATCGGTTGACCCTACTAAAAACATTCCTGGATCCGCCACCGGTCATGTTTGCCATGACGAATAAGTAACTTGGCAAAAAAATTGTCGGACCTATTATGAACCACAACAAAATATGAATATCAATTCATATATATATATATATGATCCTATGATCAAATATGTATGAAGGGAGACAGAGTAGGGAGAGAGAGAGAACAACTTTAGTTCTTTTTTTTTTTTTTTTCCATTCTACATAATAGCTATAGGGGAGAAACAAGCTAAGTAAATAACTTAATAATCACTATCAATAAGATCATGTAAACACCAGTTAAAGCAAACCGGGTTGTTATGCTTTTGGAACACCTTCACATCTCTGAACCAAGACTTCATATTGCTCATATACACTTGAAGCACAGTGGGTCTTTTTAATGTTGAATAAAGTTATAAGATTTTGGTAGATACAGATTAATGCTACATACGAAAAATATTATCTTCTCTTTACACATATAGATAACTTCAGGACTTTTGAATTTTCTCACTTTGATATTGTAGCTACTCATAAAGTCAAAATCACCGGTTAGCTAAATCACATTGTTTTTGCTTTATGATCTAAACCGAAATTTCATATCTGCTCATATATATGGTAGAAGCAGATTAGGTTTGACTAAATATGATTGTGATTACTTACAGAAGAATTATATTATCTAAAAAAAGCAAACAGAAAGAACTTGAGACCATGTTAGTGCAACTGCACAAAAACCCAGAAGATGCATTTCAACAAGTTTCCTAAAAGGTTTTAATTTGTATAAGGCAGCTAAAAGAAAACGTCTACTCAACGCTAATTATGTAAGAGTATTTACATCATATCGTGCGCAAAGGTTAAGAAGGACGATCGAGTTACTCTTTAAGGTGTAAGACGTAACAGCTTCTGAGCTACTTTGCTCTGATATCAACTAGCTGCTCAAGCAGTAGATGTCATATATCTCTTTCACCTACAAGTTCATGCATGAAACCCTAAATAAGACTTGAGGCTAAAGAAACCGACTGAAACATCATATATATATATATATAATTCATCATCAATATTCCATATATACTCATCAAAGATTAACATATACCTTGCAACTGTAAACGAATCATCAAACCGTAACAGCTCGAGAATGCTCAAAGAAAGGCGATTTGGGGAATGAATGCACAAGCCAGAGTGCTTTGACCTTGCCCCAAATATCACCATCTTCACTTTTCTCCAAAGTGACCTCTACACACCAAACATTTTTTTTCGAGGAATGATCAGAGCTAAGCCGACTCTGATAACAGCCCAAAACCACCAAGTTCCCACCAAAATTCGCCACTCTAGACTCACTATAAACGAGACCAGGCCAGAAATCTACAACCTTGACAGGTCTCCAAACCATAACCCTTGGATCAAGCACGACAATGGGAGATCCAAGAATAAAATCAGAATCAATGGCATACAACAAATCATCAACCACACAAGATGGCGCGTGCCAAAAAAGACTCAGTTCATGATTTCCAATATGCCAAGTCTCCCACGTACGTTGTCTTGGATCGTAAGCAAAACAAAACTGACCTTCAACTATGTAAATCTTATTATCCATAACCATATTTATAGGAAACTTTCCTTTCATAGTAGCATCGAAAGGGTATGGACAAGTCACAGATTCCCAAATCCCATTCTCTACATCGAACACTTCGACCCATTCATCAAATCCTCTGGTGCGACCTCCGACTACGTAAATCTTTCCGTCGATTACTCCGGCGGCTGCGTAGACTCGGGACTTCCGCATGGTCCGGATCTCGTGATACGTATGGTATCTACAGTTTATGACAATCACAGTCTTAACGCGTTGTTTTAAGGTGGAGTTATAACCACCCATTACGTACATCTTGTGTCCCATTGTGACGACAGTGGATCCTTGAAACATGGGAGGAAATGAAGTGATTTCGCTCAGTCGTAAAGAGATCTTGCTCCGATGGAGAATGAACCAGCTTGAATTACCAGAAGGTCGGAACTTGATCAAGGTATAAAGAACCGGTTCGGTCAAGGCGAGTTGCGAGCGCGCTACAAAGAGTTCCTGCGAATAGATGACGCGACGAAAGGATCTGGAGATGAGTGATAGCTTCGGGTAATGACAACTCCGGATGCGTGCGACGGTTCTTTCGATGAGGTTCTCTGGAATATGTCGAGGAATCTGAGGAAGATTCTCTATTTCGTCTTCTTGATGATCTTCTTCGTTCGGGTTCTCGTTTTGATTCTCTTCTTCTTCTTCTTCTTCTTTTTCTTCTTCTTCTGGCGGGTTCTTGTTTAGTTCATCGGGTTTCTTGTTTGGATCGCCGCCGTTAGAGCCGTCGTATGAAGTTTCAGAGATTAAAGGCATCGCCGTGTGACGTCAGCAACAACGGATTAACTGAAAGTGAGACTAAATTCGATTTTTGAAAGAAGCTGTTACGTTGTGTATATTTTTTTTTTTTTCCTTCTCAGAAGAGTCTGTTACATTGGGTATTTATAATGAAAACCGTAATTGAGTAAACAAGTACTCTCTAATTTTACGGATTTTCAGAAGCTTCGTCTTAAAAAAGTTTTCATCATAAATAAAAAGCCAAATTAAAATGTATGTATTATTTAATATTTCCTTCTTAAACCCTCGTTCTAATATATCATCATTTAATTTTCTAAAATGTGTTTTTCTCTACTTACTCATATTTTCACCTTTTTTACGAGGATAAAAACAATATTATACATAATTTTTTTAAAAAAACATTTGTATTTTTTTCAGAAACTATGTCAGCAAAGTTTTGTTCTTACTATTTTCAACAACAGGTTTCTAAGTTTTTTTTTTTCTTTTAAGCTTTTTACCTTAATAACAATTCACCAATGGTAAATATATAAAAATGGGGTCAAATGTGTCTGAACGCGATTACTTGACTCACAAGTCTCTTTGTTCTCTCTACTTAGAACCCCTAATTTGTTTTTCAAGTGGCTTTTCAGGTGGCGTACTCAAGTTGATTCGTTCGTCGTCTTGAGTGGGGCACTGATGAAAAGGATATTGAGAGAGCAATTTCCTGATCCTTCCATTCAAATCATTAACAATAACTTTCCACAATGTCAACTATTTTGTTGATATGCCAAAGGTTAAAATTCACTTCCGTCATATCAGCTCCTGTGTATGGGTACATAAATATCATTTTTTTCTTTCTGAAATCTCAGAAAATGCATTCTCAAGGTGTCCCAGAGACAAGACTACGACTGTTATCAGATGTGAGCGGAGTCTTTTCACCTGATGTTCTTACAGCTTTAGTTGGATCAAGCGGTGCGGAAAAAACTACGTTGATGGATGTTCTTGCTGGTCGGAAGACAAGTGGATATATAGAGGGAGATATTAGAATCTCTGGTCACCCAAAAGAACAAAAAACGTTTGCTAGAATCTCTGGATATGTTGAGCAGAACGACATACATTCTCCTCAAGTCACTGTTGAAGAGTCCCTTTGGTTTTCGGCTCCCTAAAGAGATCAGTAAAGAACAAAAAAAGGTCAGTAACTCACAGTGAATGAGTTTTGAATAGGAGGAAAATATAAAAGAGGCTAGATTATGACGAGGAGGAAAATGGAATTCAAGAAGATCAGGGAGCTCAACATATTTTAAAAAAGCAGAGTTCCAAAATTTTGTTTCATCTGATTAAACATCTTCTATAAGAATCCTTAAAGAACTATTAGCTTTTGATATATATAGAATTCTCAAGGTGTATTATTTGTGGTTTCAAAGGATCAATTAGTATTTGAGTTTCATGATAATTAGTAATATTTTTTATGTTTCTAATACAAATTTCAGTTATTATGAATCAAATATGTAAAATTTAAATTTGAATTTCAATAACTTCTAATATTTATTAATTTAATATAATTTTTGACCAGTTTTTGGTCAGGAATTTGTTTTTGACCATTTTGTTTGATCAGTAATTTTCAATCAATTTTCGGCAAAGCTAAATGTAAGTCAAATTCACATCTTTATACACCGGCAAAGTAGTTCTCTACCTGACCCAATATCTCACCCCTTTCACGTGCTTCCAACACAATCTCTATCACTACAAGAATATTTACATTTTTCAGCGGTCATTTAGTGATAATAGGTCCGACACTATATATAACAGTTTTTTTTTTTGTGTGGTGGTATTGTTTCTCGATTAATTATAGTGTTTTGTTCTATGCAATAATATTTATTACAATAGTATTAATATATTGTTATTAATGTTAGACTGTAACAATGGTTTTTAATTTCTTGGGTTTTAAACGTTTTTAACTTTAAATAAATTCATCAATCGAATGATTGATAAAAATTGAGAATTGATAAAACTGAGTCAAACGTCTCTAATGTGTTTTTTCCCCTAAAATTGTCTCCTAAGTGTTATTCGCAAAATAATTTTGTTATACTTAGAAGCCCTAATTTATCTTTCAAATTGCATCTGCAATAGGAAGTACTTTAATGAATTAATGATTTTTGAAAGAACATTTTTCTAATTTGAGAACACTATCGATTCTAAGGTTAGTTGATTCTACTATCTCAAAATACACTTAACTCTTTACTTTATTTATTATCCTACGTCGATAGATAGCTCTCCTCTTTTGTTTTTGTCTAGTCGGTTCCTTAATCAAAAGATACTTAATTTAGCAAATAGCAAAATCGAAAACTTATGCAGATAGATACTAATAAGTTGTTTAAAATGCTAGTTACCTGTTACTTTTACCAATGTCCTAAAGATATGCTACTATTGTTTTGCCGTGTGGGAACAAAAAAATATAGGTACACATATATATGTTTTATGCATACACACATATTGCATAATACACATACATGTGTTTTCAGTATATACATTAATTTTGGTTGATTTTTTTTTCTAAATTAATTATGAATTTCTATCAGTGCAATTACAGACATAAAATATTACTTTCTCAATAAAACTTTCAGCAACACATTAATAGAAAAAGATTTATGTTAGCCAATCAAGAAAACATACATATATATATAGATTGAGAAATAGATCTATATAAAAGGATTTCATATAGAGATAGTTTAATATTTTAATTAGTAAGATAATGATAAAATCATCAAACCAAGAAATGATGAGATTGTGAGTGAATGTATGAAGAAAATATGAGATTGACCTTCTTTTTACGGCGTCGTTTAAAGCTGAAATTAAAGAAAAAAATCCAACAAAAAAGAAAAAAAGAAAGAAAAAGGCGCCTTTTTTTTTTTGTTTCTTTGAATTGAAACCACTAGTGGGACCCACCCTGCTGTTGCAGCTCTGAGAATATTGCTTTTTGTGAAACTCCTCCTCTCTTTTTTTTTTTTGCCTTCGCTACAGAAGAATCAGGACTCAGGAGACGATCGAATCGAATCGCTGTTCTCTCTTCTTCTTCTTCGAATCGAATTGGTTTCTGTAAGATAAATTCAGCATTTTACAATCATCTCCACTAGAGTAATTGTTCCTTTTATGTGTTTTTGTTCTTCGTGCTTTTCTACGTACGTTTCAAATACCTCTTTGGATTGTTCTGGAGATTCTGAGTTATGATTTGAACAGTCGACCTGTATGATACTTTTCGGATTTTGAATTGTGGTTGGGAAAGTTGTTTTCTCGGTGGATAATTAATTGAGAAATTATTTGAATCTGAGAAGAATACAAAAAAACGTAAATGCAAATTTATCTGTGTGAACAACATTGTTTGTTGGGGTGATTGAATGTTTGCTCTCTCCTCTTTGGTTTATGAATTGTAGGATTGATTGATTTTTTTTAGGACGATGAAAACAAAATGTCTAGGCTAAGCAAAGACATTGATTCTGCATTTCAAGGTGTTGGAACTAAAAGGTTTGCTTCTTTTACTCGTTTTTTGTTTTTGTTTGTGTATCTCTTATGTTTAACCCATTTTTGTTTTAGTGGCCTGGAGATTTGGTGCGTTTATAATAATCAGCTCATTTCTATCCCCAAGTCTTCTTTTGGAAAATTCCACTCTGGAAATGCATACCTTGTTCTCAGAGTAAGCTGTTTCTCTAACGTTGTGACAAATATGTTTAGAATTTTGAAATAATGTGCCTAATTATACTCTTAGTTCTTGCCCCATGATTTATAGACGTTTTTGCGGAAGATCCAATCTCCCCAGTATGACATTCACTATTGGCTGGGAAATGATGCAAATGAGGTTTGTCTGATCACTATTGTGAATTTTATATTCTGACTATGAAATCTAGTGTTTGAAGCTAGCATATTGAGAATTTTTTTACCCATGTTTTATCTGAAGGTGGACTCAGTTTTGGCATCAGACAAAGCACTAGAGTTAGATGCAGCACTTGGATGTTGTACAGTGCAATACCGTGAAGTTCAAGGTCAAGAGACAGAGAAGTTTCTCTCTTACTTCAAACCTTGTATTATACCTGTTGAAGGCAAGTATACCCCAAAAACTGGATTGGTTGGCGAGACGTACCAAGTTACCTTGCTAAGCTGCAAGGGAGATCATGTTGTTCGTGTTAAAGAGGTAAGATGTGTTTGGATTAGGAATCTTTGAAGACAAAAGGGCATTGTCTGGTGCAAAATTTATGACGTATTTATTTATTTTGTGGACTTGTTATGCTGTATACAGCCTTGACCCTGTTTATGCCTGGATAAAGTTGCAGGCTGGGAAATATAGCGAAAACATATGATTGATTCCCTTTTCAGTTTTTTTTTTGAGTCTAGTGCTTCAAAATATTCATTTATGCAGATTGTTGTATATTCTTCAATCTGACTTTGATTGATTGTTTTCCCTTGATTTGAATCAACACAAGGTGCCTTTTCTTCGGTCATCACTGAACCATGATGATGTGTTCATTCTCGATACTGCATCAAAAGTTTTTCTCTTTGCTGGTTGCAACTCAAGCACTCAGGAAAAAGCTAAAGCCCTGGAGGTTGTGGAATATATAAAGGATAATAAGCATGACGGAAGATGTGAGGTGGCCACTATTGGTAAGAGTTTTCTCCATTTCAACTCCTTTGGACGAAAGGACTGAAAGAAAAGCAACAGCTAATCATTTCTCTGTTTTTTGTAGAGGATGGAAAATTTTCAGGTGATTCAGATGCTGGTGAATTCTGGTCTTTCTTTGGTGGTTATGCTCCCATTCCTAAGCTTTCATCTTCTACCACCCAAGAACAGGCTCAGACTACATGTGCAGAATTGTTCTGGTGAGATGTGGTTTTATACACTCACAACAGTTTTCTTCTTTTTAACTTATAGCAGTAATAGCTGAAATACCTGTGCTTTAGGAGCTGCTATCAAATACAGACCATTATTAATCTTCTAAAGATCTTTCATGAACAGGATAGATACTCGGGGAAATCTACATCCAACTGGAACAGGTTCTCTGGACAAAGATATGCTTGAAAAGAACAAATGCTACATGCTGGACTGTTACAGTGAAGTATTCGTTTGGATGGGACGAAACACATCACTTACAGAAAGGAAGACATCCATCTCATCCTCAGAAGTAAGTACATGTTGGTAACATAACATGATTGATATGGGAGCGCATTTGTACATGACTTTGGAGTCTTAATCTGTCGCTTCTCATGCGTTCCTCTTAGTTTCTGCCAGTGCATCTGAGAGGCCATTCTTAATATATGATTTGACTTTGCTGTGCTCTAGGAATTTCTAAGAAAGGAGGGACGCTCAACTAGCACAAGTTTAGTACTTTTAACGGAAGGACTAGAAAATGCGAAATTCAGGTCATTTTTTAATAAGTGGCCTCAGACCGTGGAGTCTAGCCTTTATAATGAGGGTCGAGAAAAAATGGCAGGTCTGTTTCATATTGCTCTGGTTCTGAAAAAAGGACACAAAAATTGCTTAAGAAAATTACTGATATCAGATACTAAACTAAAATTTTAAACACTTTTATGCAGCGATGTTCAAACAGAAGGGATATGATGTTGAGGAGCTTCCTGATGAAGAAATTGAACCTCCCTATGCAACCTGCCGGGGCACTCTAAAGGTACTTCATACCAAACTGTCACATATCTGAGCATAAGCCTGATTAATGGGATTCTTTAACTAATTTCAGGTTTGGCGTGTAGATGGTGATGAGGTCTCACTTCTCTCCATTCCCGATCAGACAAAGCTATTCAGCGGCGATTGTTATATTGTGCAATATAAATATACTTACAATGAAAGAACCGAACATCTATTACATGTATGGATAGGTTGTGAAAGCATACAGGTATGCAGGCTGTAGCCTTTGCGTTTTTTTTTTTTTTTTTTCATTTCTTTTATTGTCAATCATTTGTGAGTTGTTCCACTATGAATTTCGTTCTGGTTTTTGATTTCATTTCAGCAAGATAGAGCTGATGCCATATCCAATGCTAGTGCCATTGTTGGTTCAACCAAGGATGAATCTGTACTGGTTAGTTCCTAGCCAGGGCCAAAAATACAAATCATATGTTTTCTTTCCTTTTCATTTTGGTTCAACACTGTAAACCTACTGACCTGTTTCACTCAACATCTTCATCCAGTGTCATATACATCAGGGAAACGAACCTTCTCGTTTTTTTCCAATGTTCCAGTCGCTGGTTGTTTATAAGGGGGGTTTGAGTAGACGGTACAAAATGTTTCTAGCAGAGAAGGCAGACAAAGTGGAAGAATATAATGAGAACAATGCTTCTCTTTTCCGTGTTCAAGGAACAAGCCCAAGGAACATGCAAGCAATCCAAGTTAATCTAGTGGGTTCTTTAGTACTATCTGCATTTCTGATTTGTTAAGATACATTTTGTAATTTCTTTGGCCATTCACTTATTATTAAGCAAATGAAATTTGTCCCCACACAGGTGGCAACCTCCTTGAACTCATCCTACTCTTACATTTTACAATATGGAGCTTCTGCCTTCACTTGGATTGGGAAACTTTCATCAGACTCTGATCATGATGTTCTTGACAGAATGCTATATTTCCTTGATGTAAGTATTACATTTGTTTATGACATACATTTGTTCTGGTTTATTAGGGTTATGTTCAGTATTACTTGTAACAAGTCTATTTCTTCGTTTCCATCTGCAGACATCTTGTCAACCCATATACATCAGGGAAGGAAATGAACCAGATACATTTTGGGATTTTCTTGGTGGGAAGTCAGAGTACCCAAAAGAAAAGGAAATGAGAAAACAGATAGAAGAACCACATTTATTTACATGTTCATGCAGCTCAGGTAATGGTAAACATCGTTCAAGTTCTTTGTATCATCTTACATTATTGCTAGTTCTGCCATGGTTCAGCTATAATTATGCCTAACGTAAGAGTGGTCCATGACTTTGGTTCTTCTGTTCAGATGTACTTAAGGTACAATTCATGTTTGTATTGATGCTATCTTTTAAGTGATTAGAGATCAGCTGAGAATACTCTTATCTTATACCCACTCTGTGCATGAGATTTTCAGGTGAAGGAAATTTACAATTTTGTGCAAGACGATTTAACTACTGAAGATGTATTACTGTTGGACTGCCAAAGTGAAGTATATGTTTGGATTGGATTAAACTCAAACATAAAGTCGAAGAAAGAAGCTCTAACTCTTGGTCTGGTAATTTTGCTCTTTATTCGGCCTTCCAAGTGCTATATTTGCTGTTTTTTGGTGGAACTTCAGCACATACATTAAGCAGAGTTAGGCTGATACTTCTATAAATGGGATCAAAACATCACATGTTTTAATTATTTCAATTTCTTGGGCTACTCTTTACTGTTAGCATAAAGCCATGACTACAAAAAAATAAACTAGACTAATCTAGCTGCATAAATAAATTTTAAGAATGGCAAACTTGGTGTTATCAAATATGGCTTCCTTTTTCAATGTTTCTTAGTCCATCGTACTTGTGAGATTGCAGAAATTCCTACAGATGGATATTATGGAAGAAGGTTTAACCGTGAGGACTCCTGTATATGTTGTCACAGAAGGCCACGAGCCACCATTTTTCACCCGTTTCTTTGAGTGGGTTCCTGAAAAGGCAAACGTAAGACATCTCTTCCCAACTTGAAGTCACCACAAACATAGCGTTAGGATAATCCAAAATGTTTTGATAGTAGTCTACTGAGTTTCTTGTTATGGGTTTTTGTATGCTATCACTAATAATGTGCATGGAAACATTGCAGATGCATGGTAATTCATTTGAACGGAAGCTTGCTAGTCTGAAAGGAAAAAACACAAGCACTGAGGTCAGTCACAGTCAAAAGAACTTAGTTACTTGAGATGTGTTACAATTGATGGCCATTGGCCTACAAATTACAAGCCATTGGAATTCTTGGCATGCAAGAGTGGTCCGACGTCTTTATTATTATGATCGTAAACAAGCCAAATATAAGAATGATCAATGTGTTTTGAAGTAGCTACAAAATTTTGTGCTTTCAGAGATCTAGTGGAAGCCGGTGGAGATCACGCTCGAAGGACAATGCATCACGTGATTTGCAAAGTCGATCTGTGAGTGCAAACGGATCGGAGCGAGGAGTATCACCTTGCTCCAGCGAAAAGCTTTTGAGCTTGAGCTTTGCAGAAGACAGGACAGGAAGCAGAAACTCAACTCCAATTGTCAAAAAGCTTTTCTCAGAATCTCTCTTAGCGGATCCTAGTGATGGTAAGGTTTCATATGTCAACCTTTTCATTGAAGTTCTTCGTTATATGATATCAGAAAAGTATGACACAGTTTCAAGATGATTTATTGATGACAGCACTGCAGAAACAACAAACTATGTTTCTTTATAATCGGATTCCTCGACTCGTAATAATTGCTCTTAATCATTATTTTTTCTAGAAATCTAATAGCAAAGCACTGATTTTTGATGCAGGATTGGCGAGAGAAGAGTCAAGCTCCAACTCAGAAATTTCTGAACAGAATCCACTCAATGGAATCAATCGCGATCTTAGTAATCTAGAGTTACTTGCATATTCATATGAACAGCTTAGAGTTGATTCTCAGGAGCCAGTGATCGATATAGATGCAACAAGAAGAGAGGTAACCTTGCTATTCCATATATAAATTGAGTTCTGTTATTTACGACACATGAACACTTCAATGCAATTTTATCTCTCAGGCGTACTTAACAGAGAAAGAGTTCGAAGTGAGATTTGGAATGGCGAAATCTAAGTTCTATGCACTTCCAAAATGGAAACAGAATAAACTCAAAATGTCTCTTCATCTTTTCTAAAAGCCTCACCATAGAGCGTAAGATCTTTGGAGCAAAGCTAACATTTTTGGATTTTAGCAAATGTAAACTGTAATGTTTTTGTTTATTGCAATGACCTCCTGATATATAAGTTTGAGGCTAGTGTGTTACAAGATCACAATATCAAACAAAGAGACACCTAAAATATTATCGAGTAAATTGAACCAACTGTATCTCTCTTGATCATTTTAGTTACTAATGGTTAAGAATATATGTTTCGGCCTTCCTCAAAACGGTATTGTGGTTGGAGAAAAATGATATATATTTTGTGGTTCCATCACAACTATCATAATATGTTAAATTCTGAAAGATATAAACTTGTATACTCCCTCCCCCACATCTTCCCAATAGTTCATACTGCAACCAAACGATGTCGTATTGGGAAGTCACTTGAATAAACTCACAATAATCAGTTCTTCTTAGGGAAAACGGTTATTTTAATAACGAATTTACGCGTTTTTGCCAAAATAAATACGAATTTTTTGTTGAGCCAAAAAATGTACAAACTTTAAGTTGACTGAACCAATTTAAGTACAGAAAAAGTCAACGTAAACAGTAGTCCAACGTAGACTTTTTCTGTATTTAAATTGGCTCAGTCAACTTAAAGTTCGTATATTTTTTGGTTAAACAACAAATTCGTATTTATTTTGGTAAAAATATGTAAGTTCATTATTAAAATGGTTATTTTCCCTTTTTTAGTTAACTATTTAATACTGAATTTTATTTAAAATTATATATAATCTTTCACTTATATAACTACTAAAATATAGAATTATTTTTAAGTAAATTGACCACACATAAATATAAACTATATTTTCATTTAAAAAAAATATCTCAAATACTATAAAATTGATTATATTTAAATAAGTCTCCGGTAAAAATAATTGCTACAATATTTTTATGTTACATTGTTTTAGAGTATTTATATAATTTTACGATGATATGCTAAAGTTCATACTATACATGATATTTAAATTTTAAATTATTTTTGCTAGACAATCTTTGTGACTTTATCAGCATCATACAACTATATTACAATTTAAAATCAAGTTATATTTACGGAAATAGTTGTGTCAATTTTGTATTTGGTTGTGTTTTTGTATCACATTATCATTTGTATGAACGGAATTCTTCAAATTTCCTAAATGTTTTCAAATAAATGCTCATCACATGAAAATATAATAGCAGTATTTTTACTGGAAAACTAGTTAAATATAATCAATTTTGTAGTATTTGAGATTTTTTTTAATAAAATATGGTTTATATTTATGTGTGGTCAATTTACTTAAAAATAATTTTATATTTTATAGTTATATAGGTGAAAGATTATAGCTTATTTTAAATAAAATTCAATACTAAATAGTTAATTAAAAAATAAATATGACCATTTTAATAACGAACTTATGCGTTTTTGCCAAAATAAATACGAACTCTTTGTTAAACAAAAAAATATACAAACTTTAAATTGACTAAATCAATATAAGTACAGAAAAAGTCAACGTTGGACTACTGTTAATTTTGACTTTTTTCTGTATTTAATTTAGCTCAGTCAATTTAAAGTTCGTATATTTTTTGGCTCAACAAAAAGTTTGTATTTATTTTGGCGTTCATTGTTAAAATAAAAATAACCATTTTCGCGTTCTTATAAAAAAAAATCTGAAAAACGTACGCTACGCCCTTTAGCTGCTTCTTCTGATCCTTCATCATCCTCATCGAATTTGTCAATTTGACTTGCCAAAACTGAAATCTTTGAGTACCCAATGGATCGAAACCAAAGACCCAGAAGCATTCTGGATTCATTAGGCGAAGAACTCATCTCAATCCTCACACCTGTCTCGATTTGTATGTTCACCGTTGTTCTTCTGGTCTGTATCCTAAACTCCGACCCTTCTTCATCCTCCACTTCTTTCTCCTCCATAGCCACCGCAGCTTACGCCGAGAGCGATTCAGATTCCTCATGGGACAAATTCGTAGGTGCCTTTTTGAATTCTCTCGTCTTCGTCGCTGCAATCACTGTTGCAACGTTCGTTCTCGTGCTTCTCTTTTACCTCAGATGTGTTAAATTCTTGAAATTTTACATGGGTTTCTCAGCTTTCATCGTTTTAGGGAACTTAGGTGGAGAAATCTTAGTCTTATTGATAGATCGTTTTAGATTTCCGATTGATTCTATCACGTTTCTGATCCTTCTCTTTAATTTTTCCGTCGTTGGTGTGTTCGCTGTGTTCATGTCGAAATTCTCGATTTTGATCACTCAAGGTTACTTAGTTTGGATTGGTGTCTTAGTTGCTTACTTCTTCACGTTATTGCCTGAATGGACGACTTGGGTTCTACTCGTAGCTTTGGCACTTTATGACATTGCTGCTGTTCTTTTACCTGTTGGTCCGTTACGTCTTCTTGTGGAAATGGCTATATCTAGAGACGAAGACATCCCCGCTTTGGTTTATGAAGCACGACCTGTAATCCGAAATGACTCCCGTTTGGTTCAGAGGAGAGTTTGGAGAGAACGGAGATCTAGACAGAATGATTCCAATGACGTTGAGAACAACGCTAATCGAAATGAAGTAAGGGTGGTTAGATCAGCAGAAGTAGAAGAAGAACATGTGGGTTCAAGTGAAAGATCAGAGATATCTGTGCCGTTGATTGATCGTAGACCTTATCAGGCTGAGAATTCAGAGACTTTTCTTGAAGGAATTGGGTTGGGATCATCAGGTGCTATCAAGTTAGGGCTTGGGGATTTCATCTTCTATAGTGTTTTGGTTGGAAGAGCTGCAATGTATGATCTGATGACGGTTTATGCTTGTTACTTGGCGATCATAGCCGGTTTAGGGATCACATTGATGCTATTGTCTGTGTATCAGAAGGCTTTACCAGCTCTTCCTGTATCGATCATGTTAGGGGTTGTGTTTTACTTTTTGGCGCGGCTATTACTTGAAGTTTTTGTTGTGCAATGTTCTTCAAACCTTGTGATGTTTTAAGAATATCGAAAGTGAAAGGGTGCTTTTGATGTTAACTTTCGAGAACAGTTTCGTTTGTATCGTCAAAATAATTGTGTTGGATTTTGATTGATTTATCATTGAACTATGATAATTTGTTTGTCTTCGACATGAGTTCAAATCAAGTTGTTTTCAACTGTTGCAACCCCAAGGATTAGGGAAGAGTTATCTAGAGGTGTGGAAGAAGAAGAAGATTTGGATCATTGGACAGAGTGTGGGGAGATGTGATTAGTTTAACCATAAATTTTATCAATACGGTAGGTCAAGAAGACATAAAAGAGGCCAAGTCTGTAGCAAGTTTACACAAATAATAGATACTCTACCATATAAAAAGAATACAACTGCTTTTCTCTACCATATAAATGAAGTACTACAAAGCTCAATTGAATTGGTTACTTGATCAAGATCCACACAAAACCAATGTTATAGAAATTTCAGAAACAAATGCAGCACTGTTATACTCTAGATGATGCCAAATTCACCAAATTATGTGATATGAAATCCCCTAAATGATGTGAAATGCAGCTTAAATGAAAAATTTACCAAATGATGTGACATGATTATAGTAACGTGTTCCGAATTAATTTTAGTTGTTTCTTAATTGGGCTGGCTCTAT
The DNA here is from genome assembly GCA_004349715.1 of Crucihimalaya himalaica. Lineage (NCBI taxonomy): Eukaryota > Viridiplantae > Streptophyta > Magnoliopsida > Brassicales > Brassicaceae > Crucihimalaya > Crucihimalaya himalaica. The sequence goes on from SMJT01000124.1 coordinate 480,565, forward strand.
ACTTGTAGCACTAAAACGATATCCCCCAAACTATTAAGCTCATCACTGTACGCCCTTAAATCTTAAAAGCTTTGCCAAGCATCCTAATCTATTAATTTCTAAATAATTAACTCTATCCAATTAAATTGAAAACGTGATTAGTTAACCGGTAATCGCGTTTTGGGTTAAACCGCGTTTTAGTGTTTAAGCAGACCTTCTTTCCGAAAAAGAAGGTTTCACATGAAGCCTTTAGAATACTTTCTTGTTGACAAAGAGGGTTTCAATTCAAAAGCAAGCAGAGGAAGACAAATCGATGGAGAAGCCAACATAAAGCCTTTAGAATACATTCAAAACAGAACAGAACATTCAAAACAGAACATTCAAAAACAGAACATTCAAAACCAACATAAAGCCGAAGATTACATAAAGTTAGACATGTCTTTAGTACCTAGAACATTCAAAACAGTAGAAGACTAATGGAGAAGCCAATTCCTACACCACATCATTGCTTTTTTGTGTTTCTTGCGTGAGCTGTGTTGGTTGGGTGAGTGAGATTGTATTCGGAACTTGACTAGATGAAGCACCAACCTTAAAGAAATTAATGTCAAAACTGAGATCAATTCACATACAAAATTTGATCAAATACACATACAAAATGAGATCAAATACCTCATGAAATCCATGTGCTTTCTTCTTAGCCATCTTATCCTTCTTAGCTTTTTGTTTGAAAACTGAGACCAATACCAATCATTCCATCAGCAAACCAACAAATAAGAAGTTAAAACTCACATAAATTACCTCATCATGTAGAATGTTCTTTGCCTTCCTCTTCCTTGTCCTCTTCACCTTCTCCTTTGGAAACTTCATACAACCAGCTGCATTATGTCCACCTTCACCGCAACTTTTACAATGGATGATGCGCCCTTCTCTCCCAAGTTTTTCCACTTCCTTCTTACTTTTCTTCTTCTTTGGCGACTCATACTTCCCTTTTATCCTTTGGAAACTCTTTTTCTTTGAGTTTTTCTTTCTTCCAGGAAGTACAGGTTCTGGAGGTGCAACAACTAACCTGTAACTTGAATTCATCTAGTATTTTGGACCTCTTCAAGGATTGGTAGCTGTCTCATAAAGGTCTCTCCACATCTCAGTCAAGAAGAAGCCATAGATATGGTTTTCAGGATCTATACCAGCATCAATCATCGCATCATATGCGTGCTCACAAGGAATTTTAGTTATTTGCCACTTACCACATGTACATGTTGTAGTCTTCATATCCACAGTATGAGAATTTCCATCTACAAACACCTCAAAGACCCCATGGGCGCAACGCCATGTTTTACACCGTTCAGCAACTGACTTCTCCAATGCTAAAATATCAACTACATACTCTGAAAATCTGCCTTGATGCTTATTTTCTTTCTTTTTTCTCTTAGTTATGCTCTCCATTCCTTGCCTCCTTATAGTTTCTAACATTGGAACCAATGACTTTGCCCTAGCTCTGGTAATGGTTGAGTTAAATGACTCAGTAGCGTTTTTATCAACATCCTCACAACAACTACCAAGTCTGTAAAACGCCCTTGACCAAGTTTGTGGCTGTTCCTTCATCACATCATTGTACAATTCCAAATCATACCTTCTCAAATTGTCAAAATTGACCTGAAACTCCTTTGGATTATAGCTCCAAGCTAGCTTCCACACTAATGTCTTTATCTCATCCTTCTTGGCATGGTTCTTCTTCAGGTTCTCAACGATATGCTTAACACACATTCTGTGTTCTGTTTGTGGCAATTCTGTCTTCACTGCACTAATGAGACCATGCAAAACATGAAGGAAAATGTTACTTAGATGAGTAAAATGTAAAAAAAATACAGATCAAAGGAGCAGAGCATACCTTTGATCGATCTGATATTATAACAAATCTACTACCATCTTCTAAACCTAGATCCTTCTTAATTTGTTTCACAAACCACAACCAATTCTCGGAATTTTCTGACTGTACCACAGCCCATGCAACTGGATAGATTTGGTTATTTGCATCATGTCCCACAGCAGTCAGGAGGACTCCTTTCACAACAACCTTCAAAAATGTGCCATCAAGCCCAAGAATAGGCCTACAAGTACCAGCCCATGACTTTCTGAGTATGTCAAAACAAACATAAAATCTGTTGAACACATCTTCATTCTTTGCATTTGGATATGTTTCAATGAAGGCTACTGACCCCTCATTTCGATCGAGAATCTCCTGGATATATCCTCGTAGGTGAGCATATTGTTCTGCATACTCTTGGTTAATCCATTTTAGAGCAAGAAGTCTTCCTCTTTGGCTCTGATGTATCGAAGACACTATTTTCCATTTATCTTTGATTTGCTCCTGAATATCAGCAGGCATAAACTTGTCATTTACCCTCAGCTTATCCAAGAATAACCTTCCAATTGTAGGGCTCTTTAGAATTTTACACTTCCCATTAGGAGTACAACTATGCAATGTACAAGCTGTCTTCACCAAAAACATTTGCCTCGGCTCATCGTAAGAGCAATAAACCCTCCACTTGCATTTTCCATTCATCCCACACTTGAATGAAATTTTGTGCTTCTCCCACTTTTCTTGAACTACATTCTGCCATGTTCTCAATGTGTAGTCCAAAACAGCTTCTTTGAACTCAACACTAGTTAAGAAAGCATTCCCAATCGCTAATCTATCACTTCCCCTTCCCCTTTTGATTCTTCAATCTCTAACCACAATCAGATCCTCATCTTCATCTGAGCTTTCAGGGATTGTATTCCGGCCAATTCTATTCTCATCAACAAATTTTGCAACTGACTCCTGGACTTCAAACTCATAACGCTCCATTATATCTTCTTCACTCTCCTCTTCCCTGTTTTTACCATTTCCAGACTTGAAACCCTCATCATCTCCTTCATTTTCACTCTCATTATCACTTTCCTTATCACTCTCTTTGTTATTATCCTCATCACTCCTTCTGTCATGATTTTCATCACTCATATCCTCTGGATCTCTGTCTACTTCGTCACTACAAATCAGAAAGTGCAAGTCACTAACAACAAAGAAAAGACTTACAAATCTAATAGCAAATTCGTAATGGAAATAGCCAACCACAACCACAACAGCAAATTCAAATCTAAGAACTTCAATTTGTAAGAAATGAAATAGACTTACCTCATTTCTTCTCGGATTCTTCAACAAACCCGACGCAAACCGAGCTCTTCTCCCCTAAGCCAAATCCCGATCCCGATCTCGCCTCCCTCACTTCTCCTTCATCTCTCACGAACACTAATTTCTTTCTTCCCCAAATCGATTTGGTTTCCTCTGGTTTCTTTAGAATTGAAACCCTCTTTGTCAACAAGAAGGTCTTTTGATAAAGGTTTCATGTGAAACCTTCTTTTTTGGAAAGAAGGTCTGCTTAAACACTAAAACGCGGTTTAACCCAAAACGCGATTACCGGTTAACTAATCACGTTTTCGATTTAATTGGATATGGTTAATTATTTAGAAATTAATAAATTAGGGTGCTTCAAAGCATTTAAGATTTAAGGACGTACAGTGATGAGCTTAATATTTTGGGGGGGGGGGATAACGCTTTAGTGCTATAAGTATGGGGGAGTTTATGCAGCCGGCCCTTCTTAATTAGTTGCTAAATTGTTAAACGACACCGGTTATGAGTTGCAAAATATAACGAAATTGGAATTGCATATATTTTCTATATATTATTTTCTATTTATCTTTTTATCGTTATTCTTTTCTATTTCTCTTTTTCAAAGAATAGTTTGAAATATTTCTAGAATTAAATAGTTATTCTGTTTCAACTAATTCTATATCACAAAAAATGGAATATTTGAATTTTATAAATACTGATTATGTAAATTTTAATTTTCTTAAACTAATATATTTTCATAGATTTCATTAATATTAACAAAGTAAATTCGCCAATATAAAAAACATAATCCGTTCATATCTCTTTATCTGGTGTTTTTGCCGGTTACCGTTTTCTATTTTGTGGCCGGATTTCATCGGATGTAACCACTTCCGATTTGTCCATTTTGGGAGTTTAAATAAAATAAAAAATACAATAATTAGGAAAAAAAAATCGCCAATATAATTTATACTAAAATATTGTTTTATCCGACCCGTTTCGTTGCTTTTAACTGACGTGTGATTAAAAGTTGTTGGAATGGCATTTTTAGTGAATACGTTTAAAAACTAAGGCCATCATTAACTCATTTGTGCTTCCTTTGCCTAAAGGTTTTCCAGTTCTACAAGACATCACCGTTCTGGTTACGTTTCTTTTCTTTTCTTTAGTTACGTAAAACCATTAGTGGAATATGTAACAACTCATTTGTTTGTTAGAGATTCATACCTTCTAGAAGCAATTTCGCTACATAAATAGTAGAAAATATATACTCAGTTGACTGCATTAAATAGGGAAGATTTAGTGCTTATTTCCGTAAAACCATTAGTGGAATATGTACAACTCATTTCGTTAAATCTCTGTCGAGATTTAATTTCTCAAAATACCCTCTAGAAGCATTTTCACTATATATGTAGAAATATATACTTAGTTGACTGCACTAAATAGGGAATAAACACAGTCTTTTTAATCACCAAAATTCAGATATCAAAAATAGTAGTAATTAGTATTACTACCAAAAAAAAAAAAAAAAACTTATAGAAGAAAACAAACGTAAAGAGCAAGAACAGGACAAAGCGTGTACTCAAACTCCATTAATACCCTCGATCAACAAAACCAAAACACCCAAAACCACAAGGCTAAATGAGTCATTTACCAAAATACAGCTAAAACCACAAGGGTAATATAGTCATTTACAAAACCTTCAAATATGCCCGGGGATTATGCACGCTTTATATGCAGCGTAGACACCTAACTGAATCCAGAGAAAGCCCCAAAGTTTTAGTTTTCCTTCTCTGGTTTTTCGGAGCAGAGAAAACCAAAACAACAAACTTTCAAAATCTGAGAGAGAGAGAGACAAGAACAGATCTCGATTCGATCTCGTTAAACAATGGCGGCGGCTTCGAACGGGAGCGAGTATTTCGAATTCGATGTGGAAACAGGTAGAGAATCGTTCGCGCGGCCGTCGAACGCAGATACAGTGGAGCAAGATGAAGAAGATCTACGGTGGGCGGCGATCGGAAGGTTACCGTCGCAGAGACAAGGTAGTCACAGTACGATTCTGCGTCGATCTCAGACGCAGAGTCAGACTTCTGGTTATGCTGATGGTAACGTGGTTCAGACGATTGATGTGAAGAAATTGGATCGTGCGGATCGTGAGATGTTGGTTCGTCAAGCTCTTGCCACTAGTAATCAAGATAATTACAAGCTTCTCTCTGCTATTAAGGAACGTCTTGATCGGTATGTGTCACGATGACTCTTCGAATCCTCTGTTTCTAATTTTAGGAATTTTTTTTATTTTTTTTCCCTTAAATTGTAGTTTTATATTCGATGTATTGTTTGAATTTGATACAATTTTTAATGCTTTTGTAGAGTTGGTATGGAGGTACCAAAAATCGAAGTCCGGTTCGAGAATTTGAATATTGAAGCTGATGTTCAAGCTGGTACAAGAGCTTTGCCCACTTTGGTTAATATCTCTCGTGATTTTTTTGAGGTGTGCCTTCTTTTTTTTATTCTACACCATTTTTTTATAAGAATTGTGTTCTAATCGTGGATCTTTCTCGTTTGTTGCAGCGTTGCTTAAGCAGCTTGAGAATAATCAAGCCAAGGAAACACAAGCTAAATATTTTGAAAGATATCAGTGGGATTATCAAACCAGGAAGGTGAATTAAAAGACATGTTTACATTATAACTTAGCAATATGTGTATAGTCACAAACACTTACAAGTTACTATATTTTTCTTTTTTGTTTTGTTCTGAAGGATGACTTTGTTATTAGGACCACCGGGTTCGGGAAAATCGACGTTGCTACTTGCTCTCGCAGGGAAACTTGATAAGAGTTTAAAGGTTATTTAACATGTGAAGTTATTTACTATGCTCTTATATATATATATATATATCACATGTATCTTATTATTTTATATCTGTTCTATAGTCACATGCATGTGTCTTAAAGGTTTGATCTACAATTTTTTTTTTTTTTTGGTATTTATGATCAACTTAACTTTTTGATTTTACAGAAAACGGGTAACATTACCTACAATGGGGAGAATCTTGATGAGTTCCATGTTAAAAGGACTTCAGCATATATTAGTCAAACAGATAATCACATTGCTGAACTCACTGTTCGTGAAACGCTTGATTTTGCTGCGAGATGTCAGGGTGCAAGTGAAGGATTTGCAGGTTTTTTTTGTTTGGTGTTACTATTTACTATATAAACTTCTTCAAGTTATGAATGTTCGTTCTCAAATAATTTATGTTTCGATGTTATATAATTGTAGGCTACATGAAAGATCTAACCCGATTAGAGAAAGAGAGGGGTATACGTCCTTCTTCTGAGATTGACGCTTTTATGAAGGTCAGTATCATATAGCTCCTAATTTCTCAAGATATGATTCATCATGTTTCTTGATCACACAACAAAGCCTGACGCTTTCTCTTTGTTATAGGCTGCTTCTGTCAGTGGTGAAAAGCATAGTGTTTCCACAGATTATGTGCTTAGAGTTCTTGGTCTTGATGTATGTTCTGATACAATGGTTGGTAATGATATGATGAGAGGTGTTTCAGGAGGTCAGAGGAAAAGAGTAACAACAGGTCTCTTTCACTCTCTTAACTTATCTATTCCACTTAGTTATCCACCCGCTCTGTTATGCTAACTGAGAAACCTGACGCAATGCAGGAGAGATGACTGTTGGGCCAAGAAAAACGTTGTTTATGGATGAAATATCTACTGGTCTTGATAGCTCAACAACTTTCCAGATTGTGAAATGTATCAGAAACTTCGTTCATCTAATGGATGCAACTGTTCTTATGGCACTTCTTCAGCCTGCACCAGAAACATTTGATCTGTTTGATGACTTAATTCTTCTATCAGAAGGTTACATGGTGTATCAAGGTCCTCGAGAAGAAGTGGTGGGCTTTTTTGAGTCTCTTGGATTCCGTCTTCCACCACGTAAAGGTGTTGCAGATTTTCTCCAAGAGGTTTACATCCTAACTCTTTTCTTTGGTTTGAGTTTAGGGTAATATACCAAAATATTAAACTCATTGAATTAGTTTTCTTAATCTATTATAATGTTGGCATGCAGGTGACCTCCAAAAAGGATCAAGCTCAATACTGGGCAGATCCTTCGAAGCCATATCAGTTCATTCCTGTCTCAGACATAGCGGCTGCATTCCGCAACTCGAAATATGGGCATGCTGCAGATTCCAAGCTGGCCACACCATTTGATAAGTCATCCGCGGATCCTTCAGCTTTATGCAGAACTAAATTTGCCATATCAGGATGGGAAAACCTTAAAGCTTGCTTTGAACGAGAAATACTGTTGATCAGCCGGCACAAATTTCTTTACACTTTTAGGACATGCCAGGTAAATATCTACCTACTTTGGTAAATTTGACATCATCTAGAGTATTAACTGTGCTGCATTGGTTTCTGAAGTTTCTATGACATTGGTTTTGTGTCTATACTGCAAGAAACCCATAACTTTTGCCTATACTGCAAGCCTAGATCTTCATTTGAGCTACTTCCTTTGTTTCTGCTTTTCTACATTGAGTTTCATTCTTATATGAACCGTTATGTCATTCAATTTGCATCACGATACGAATACCTTGACGTGTATATATTATTTAAATGTCCTTAGATAAAATTCATTTTGACTCTTCAATAACCAGATAGAAATGTTATTTGAATTATTTGGAGTGATGCAACTATCTTATGAATTAGGTGAGCTTAAACCTCTAAGATCACCTGATGAATAGAAAGACTTTGTGCTATCTTTATGACTTGAATAGAGTTTCACTATATATGTGTTATATATAGCTTCTACTTTCTGATCTGAAACATTTTGTGTTCCTTAAAGGTCGCATTTGTGGGATTTGTCACAGCTACGGTGTTCTTGAGAACTAGATTACACCCGACAAACGAACAATTTGGCAACGAGTATCTATCTTGCCTTTTCTTCGGCCTAGTGCACATGATGTTCAATGGTTTCTCTGAACTGCCTCTCATGATATCGCGTCTCCCGGTATTTTACAAGCAAAGGGATAACTCGTTTCATCCTGCTTGGTCATGGTCTATTGCCAGCTGGTTGTTGCGTGTGCCTTATTCTGTTCTTGAAGCTGTTGTCTGGACTTTGGTGGTATACTACAGTGTGGGACTTGCTCCCTCACCAGGCAGGTTGGTCATTTCCTCGGATGTTAACATTTTTCTAAACTTCTTGTTGATCTTTCAGTTTTGTAGTCTTACAAAAATTCTCTTCTTGTTATCTTAGATTTTTCCGATACATGTTACTCCTCTTCTCGGTGCATCAAATGGCTCTCGGTTTGTTTCGTATGATGGCTTCTCTAGCAAGGGATATGGTCATTGCCAATACATTCGGATCTGCAGCAATCTTAATAGTGTTCTTGCTTGGTGGATTTGTTATTCCAAAAGGTTAATTATTAGTACTAAATTTTACTACTTATTGCATAAAAGAGATTTATTTGTTGATTCATGTTGCTATAATAAAACTGTTATCATTTTCTACAGCTGATATTAAACCCTGGTGGGTTTGGGGTTTTTGGGTGTCGCCGTTATCCTATGGACAACGTGCTATTTCGGTCAATGAATTCACAGCCACACGGTGGATGACGGTGTGTTCAATAATCTCTCCTTCGAGTAAATATTACCTTGTTAGAATATACAATGCTTGAATATACAGTTTTTTATATATAATGCAGCCATCCGCTATATCGGATACTTCAATTGGATTCAACCTTCTAAAGCTACATAGCTTTCCCACAAATGACAATTGGTATTGGATTGGGATTGCGGTTCTCATTGGTTATGCAATTCTCTTCAACAACATAGTCACTCTCGCCTTGGCTTATCTTAACCGTGAGAGTCTCTATTGCTAATGATTCTTTTTCCTACTGTTATGTAACAATATTATGAAGCGTAGTTCTTTTGTTTTTCTCTTGCAGCTCTAACAAAAGCTCGAGCAGTTGTTTTAGATGATCCCAATGAAGAAGCCAAAACTGCTTTAGTATCAGATACAAAACAAGGAAAAAGTGAGAAAAAGGGAATGATCCTTCCATTCAAACCATTAACAATGACTTTCCACAATGTCAACTATTTTGTTGATATGCCAAAGGTTAAAACTCACTTTCCTGTTTCACTTCCGTCGTATCAGCTCTTGTCTATGGGTACATAAATGTTTTTTGAAATTTTAGGAAATGCGTTCTCAAGGTGTCCCAGAGACAAGACTACAACTGTTATCAGATGTGAGTGGAGTCTTTTCACCTGGTGTTCTTACAGCTTTAGTTGGATCAAGCGGTGCAGGAAAAACTACGTTGATGGATGTTCTTGCTGGTCGGAAGACAGGTGGATATATAGAGGGAGATATAAGAATCTCTGGTCACCCAAAAGAACAAAAAACGTTTGCTAGAATCTCTGGATATGTTGAGCAGAACGATATACATTCTCCTCAAGTCACTGTTGAAGAGTCCCTTTGGTTTTCGGCTAGCCTTCGGCTTCCTACAGAGATCAGCAAAGAACAAAAAAAGGTCAGTAACTCAGTGTGAATGAGTTTTTACCGCATTTGGTTCCGATATGGATAGTTTCACTAATATATTTTCTTGTTTTGTTAGGAATTTGTGGAAGAAGTGATGAGACTTGTAGAGCTTGATACTCTGCGATATGCGTTGGTAGGTTTACCCGGTACAACCGGACTTTCTACAGAGCAGAGGAAACGTCTAACAATTGCGGTTGAGTTGGTGGCAAATCCATCAATAATTTTCATGGATGAACCAACATCTGGACTTGATGCAAGAGCAGCTGCAATTGTGATGAGAACGGTAAGGAACACTGTTGACACGGGAAGAACAGTGGTTTGCACCATTCATCAACCCAGTATTGACATTTTCGAGGCCTTTGATGAGGTTTGACCTAACTTTTCTTGGATTACAAGAATAGTTATGAATTGCTATTAATCGTTGATCTTAACGTCTGTGTTTCTTTGCTTAACCTTAAAAATACAGCTGCTATTAATGAAACGAGGAGGACAGGTTATATATGGTGGGAAATTGGGTAAACACTCACAGGTTCTTGTAGACTACTTTCAGGTATTTGTCTTGGCCTTCTCTTTGATCTTCGCACTTAGATACTTATGCCCCAAGTAATTATGACAAAACCCTATACCCTCTACAGGGGATTAACGGAGTACCTGCAATCTCAAGTGGTTACAATCCAGCAACTTGGATGCTTGAAGTAACTACGCCTGCTTTGGAAGAGAATTATAACATGGACTTCGCAGATTTATACAAGAAATCTGACCAGTTTAGGTAACTATCACAACTCATGTAGCTACATTTTCAATCTCTTTTAGCAACCAATATCAAAATTTCAATCTAACCATACTGTGTATCTATACAGAGAAGTGGAGGCAAACATCAAGCAACTCAGTATTCCACCAGAAGGCTCAGTGCCAATAAGCTTTACTTCAAGATACTCACAAAACCAACCATCTCAATTTTTACTCTGCCTCTGGAAACAGAACCTTGTCTACTGGAGAAGTCCAGAATACAATCTCGTGAGATTGGTCTTCACAACGATCGCTGCGTTTATACTCGGCACAGTCTTCTGGGACATTGGTTCTAAGAGGACTTCCTCACAGGATTTGATCACTGTAATGGGAGCTCTTTACTCAGCTTGTCTGTTTCTTGGAGTTAGTAACGCTTCATCGGTACAACCAATCGTCTCAATCGAAAGAACAGTTTTCTACAGAGAGAAAGCCGCAGGAATGTATGCTCCAATCCCATATGCAGCAGCTCAGGGTCTTGTGGAGATACCTTACATTATTGCCCAAACCATTCTCTATGGTGTCATCACATACTTCACCATTGGTTTTGAAAGAACATTCAGTAAGTTTTTCTTTTGTGAATTTCGATCTTCGGCTATCTGCATAAACTATATGATAATAGTAATATAATGACATTAAAACGCAGGCAAGTTTGTATTGTACTTGGTTTTCATGTTCCTCACCTTCACCTACTTCACCTTCTACGGCATGATGGCTGTTGGTCTAACCCCAAATCAACACTTAGCCGCGGTTATCTCCTCTGCATTTTACTCTCTCTGGAATCTCCTCTCCGGTTTCCTCGTCCAAAAACCTGTAAGTATTCCACTCTATGAAGTAAAAAGGTAGCTATATATTTATGCATTCGAACAATCGAGAACTTAATTTTAATGGATCATGGCTATCAAAGATTTTGATCCTCGACTGATCAGCCTTACCATATATTACCCTTATAATCTTTAACTCATTTTGTTTTGGTACTTCAGTTGATTCCAGTGTGGTGGATATGGTTCTACTACATTTGTCCAGTGGCATGGACACTTCAAGGAGTAATCCTCTCACAGCTTGGTGACGTGGAGACCATCATAAACGAGCCACTGTTCCATGGCACGGTGAAGGAGTTCATTGAACATTACTTCGGCTACAAGCCAGACATGATTGGTGTATCTGCTGCTGTTCTTGTCTGTTTTTGTGCTCTCTTCTTCTCTTGCTTTGCACTTTCAGTCAAATACCTCAATTTCCAGAGAAGATAGAAGTCTCATATTATATCACCGCTCACGTGATTAACTTTCAAGTTTTTGGCCTTTTTAACTGGTGTTCCGTTTTACGAATAGTTAGGATTCTTTTCTATGTTACCACAGAGATCTATATTAGTTTTATTGACATTGACGGAAAAAAAAAAACCAAAAAATAAGATTCTGTCCTGCTCTGTTTAGGGTTTTTATTGGTAGTTTTGTACACAGTACACACTAAATATGTTGGTTGATCTTTTTTTTCTATTTGAATGTTTCACATTTAAACAACGGATATGGTAGTTCATTTGCCGTCTTTCAATTTGTTGTATTTTTTGTTCTTAATTACCAGCTTACTTCCAGCGTTTCATAATAGTACATGTTTTAAGAATTTTGTTGTTTCCCAAAGATGAATATGTTTAATCTTATTAGGGATTTTAATGAAAAATACTTAAATATTGACAGATCTATTTAAAAATCCTTATATTATTAATGAAAAACCGTTATCTAAGAGATTTTAGTGAAAACACCCTTTTAAGTACTATTCGGTCCATTTAAAACCTCTTGACTAAGTTATTAATAAAAAAAATTTCGAATACATATATATTTTAAACTTTGTAAGTAAATATCCATAAACAAAAAAACTCTCTCGCCTATAATACCGTCAGAATCCTAAACAATTATCATCAAATCCTTAAACATTTAAACAATGAATATGGTAGTTCATTTGCCGTCTTTCAATTTTTTGTTCTTTATACCAGTTTACTTCTTGCGTTTCATAATAACACATGTTTTAAGAATTTTTTTGTTTCACAAAGTTGGATATGTTTATTTTTATTAGGGATTTTAATGAAAAAACCTCTTAAGTATTAGCAGATCTTTTTTAAAACTCTTAATTAAATTATTGATGAAAAACACTTAACTAAGAGATTTTAGTGGAAAAACCCTTTACATACTAGTCGGTCCATTAAAAACCTCTTGACTATATTATTAATAAAAAAACCTCAAATGTTTATAGATATATTTTAAACTCTTCAAGTAAATATCCATTAACAAAAAAAAACTCTTTCGCCTATAGTACCATCAAAATCATAAACAATTATCATCAAATCAACATTCGTGTATATTTTTTTAAACATAAGAGAATGTCGTGTTTATTGTAAAATAGCATTAGAAACGTAATGCAATAGATTAAAAATCTGAAACAATGAATCAATATACAAAGATATCACATCATACATTGCATAAAACAATGAAAATAAACAAATTTATGTATAATTTTAGTAATTAAACGAATCTGAAATAAAAGATAATAACGAGAACAAATGACGGTTTCTATTTTGTACGATTTGGAATTTTTAAACCGACATAAGCGATTTTTAAAATTCATATTATTTTTGAACAAACACCCTCGTTGTTAAGTCTAAAAAAAATACACACAATTCATTTTTAATAAGTAACAAAGCAAATTATCGATTAAACGAGATATGTTTAGGCGGATTATAAATTAAAAAGTCATGTATAATTTTAGTAATTAAACGAATCTAAAATAAAAGATAAGAACGAGAATAGATGATGGCTTCTATTTCATTTTGGAGTTTTAAAACCGATATAGGCAATTTGAAAAAAAACAAACACCCTCGTTGTTTTAAGTTTAAAAAAAATACACACATGTAGTTTTTTAACAAATAACAAAGAAAAGTATCGATTAAACGAGTTATGGTTAGGCAGAATTATATATAAAAGAGTATTCGGTTGAGGGGTTTTAATTGGATCGACTTTTTTTTTTTATCGGTTTTGTCATTTAAATCTCTTGGTTAAGTGTTTTTCCATTAATAAATTAGTTAAGAGGTTTTAAATGGATTAGCCGATACTTGAAGGTTATTCATTAAAATCTTATCTTATTATATAAAACTTAGATTTAAAAGTTGCTAACTCATATTGTCGCAACACATGTCAAGTTGATCGATAAGATTTTGACACATATAAAAAACTTCAACCAGTTAGATTTAAACATTATATTAACATAAATACAGAAAATTTCTAATCCAAAAATTTATATATCACCCAATGAAAAATAATTTGTTTCTTTTTTATATATGCGATATGCACATTAAAGAAAATTTAATATGCGTAGATTTTGCTTATGTTATGCATAATAATTTGCATGGGACCATATCTAGTTCTATATAGAAACTTAATGTTTTATTTACTAATTTACATATATCAATTCAATACAATCTCATATTCATCCTCTGATTACCACTCTATCATTATTAAATCTACTTAATTAAAAGTTATGTAATTTAGTTTTAAATAAGATATATATACAAATAAAAGTTAAATTAGTGTAAATATATATTATAAAAAATTCAAATATATGAAAATAAATAGTTTTTAAAATTAGAAACAATAAACTACACTAAAATATAATATTTTTTGAAAAAGCTAAGTTACTAAAAAAATTTGAAAATAATAAACATCTATTTAATTTTCATTTAGAATTTTTGCCATTTAGCTTTATGAAAAAAACTAAAAATAAATTATTCGAGTAAAAGTTAAACTAATAAGAAATTTACATTTTTAAAAAATTTGAATATATTAAGAGAAGATAATTACAATATTTTCTTTTTAAATCGAAAAGGTTAAATGATTCTAAAAACAATTTAAAAAAATGTTAAACTACTAATAAAAATGGAAAATAACCAAAAAAAATATTTATATAGTTTTATTATAATCTTGTGCAGATAAAGTTTGCTTATTTTGTTACTTTAAATTTATTTAAAGAAATTATATGATACTGAGGTTATAAGTACTAAACACTTGATCATGTTTTCTTAAATGTCTATTTTCTATACAAACAATATTACGATATATACGAAAGATACTTTTGATAATTTTGAGTTAATCCAAATCCAAAATTAAATTAATATTCAGCTCTATATAAACTTTATTTAACAATACAACTTTCAGAATCTAAAAATTATCATCCGCAACTATTTATTTTTACCACAAAAGGTGCTACTAGCTCCCTAATATATTGTGAATCTTAATTAGACTAAGAAATTAAATTAGTAAAATTCATATAATTTTAGTATTGCAAATAATCATTAGAGAGTATGAAAATCTTAAAACTTAAATTTGGTGATTAGGAACATTAAAAACTCAGTTCGATACTTAATGTCTTGTTCACATACTGTATGTTGCCTTTAAATGAATCCAAGTCTTTAAATCACTTTTCTTTTGTCACGTAGTTGGAGTTGCTGATAAATAATTGCAATTTTGAGATTTAATTGGTTATGGATTTGAAACATGTCTTGTGGTTGTGCCAATGTGAAACACTCCAACAAGCAACCTAACACAAATTTCACCTAAATTATTTCTTAGAAAGATAAAGAGGAATACAATAATTTTTTAGGTATTTTGAATTTCATCTTTTATGATTTAAATAAATTTAACAAAAGTAAGTACGCATCATTCTCGAGGTTTATCATATCATATGCGTTAAAAACGTACCCACAACACAAAATTTTATTAAATCTATTCTAGCTCTGAAGATTCTGTAAATCATATAACAGAAAATTATCAATGAAAACATGAACAGTTATGTCCACCTCTGATATATCATAGTTTTTATCTGTTTTTAACCATGATATAAGTCTTTTTATTGAGTCTTTTGAGTATTTTTAGAGTTTTTTCAGAGTTTTTTTCAGGAATTAGGCACGATTGGAGCTAAATTGGATTTATCGAAGTTTCTGAAGCATCTCGGAGCTGAAGCAGTTCGGGAACTGAAGCTCAGTATCGACCGACACCCATACGGTGTTGATCGACACCAACATTTGGAAGAAACGTAACTCAACATTTCTTTATCGATCGATACCATTTATGGTATCAGAAATGGTATCGGTCGATACCGATAGCCAAGAGAGAAAGAACGCGCGATACTCAACAAGTTCAAAGAAGAAACAAAAGATTTTCTTATTTGCAATTTAGCCCTATACGTGTTTTTAGCTTTATAATTAGGTTTTTCAGCCTCCTTGAGGCAGACAACTAATACTTGGAGATAAAGATTTTGCAATAGAGTTTTGGGAGAAGAACCTTGAACCCTCTTTGTATTCTTACTCTATTTTACTTTATGAAATCTATTTTATTCATGATGTTTGTTTCATTCACCATGTCTGAGTAGATTCCTTGTTAGGTTTAGGGTTATTCAAAGGTATTTGATGGATTGTTAAATTAGATTGAATTGTTAGGAAAATCTATAGAGTTTTTCACCTAGACTTGAGATTACTGTTTATTCTAGTTTCACGACCTAGAATATGATATTAGGTAGATTAATTGGCACGAAAGTGTGATTAATTTCCTGAACTAGTGTTTGGTGAGCAAAAGACCTATTCTCAAAGAAATTTGGTTTAGGATTTTGTGAACAATTGAACATGATCATTAATGCTTGTTTGAATTCATAGGATTTGCAAAGAAATTTGGAATTCTAGGTTTAGACATAGATAATCTTAGCAGCGACGGTTGGTTGATTTTATATCTGTGTTTCAAGTTCAAGAACGGTACTTGTTTTATTCCTGACATTTGATTTGATTTACAATTCTGATTTACCTTCGAATTTCCCTAGGCTTAGCGTTTTTCTCATTGATCTTACTACTGTTTTTAATCGTTTTGCTATATTTAATTACATTCATTTTACTTAGCTTAATTTATACTCTGAAATTTATTGAGTGATAATCTTGAGTCTTTGTAGTTCGACCCCTAATTTACTACAGCTACTGCTTAGGTACTTTTAGGGTATTAAATTTGAGCATATCAAATTTTGGCGCTGTTGCCGGGGACTCTAATTTCGCAATTAGATTTTAGTTTAGAATTTCGAGTAAGTTGTCGAGCATTGATCGACACCCTTTTGGTATCGATCGATACTCATCTTAATCCCTGTTACTTACGTGCTTTAACTTCTGTGTTTCAGGTGTATGCACAATCGTGAGACTAGAAGAAGCAAGAACAAGCAGTTGACTAATCTATCCAACAAAGAACTAGCTGATTTAGAGCGCACGATCAGAAGGCAAAAGAAGCAAACAGAGATGAACAATCTAATTGTGCTCGCTCGTGATGAAGCTGGAATTTTGAGAGATTAGGAAGGTCACCTGTGTGACGAGCAAGGACAGAGGCTTGATGCATAAGGAAACATCGCTGTCCCTGCGCCGGTAGCCAACGAGGTTATCCCACCAGCTGTGCGTGGGAATGTTGGGAATGCTCTGGTTAATCGCGCTAGGACGCTTGGGGAGTACAACAGACCCGATTAGTTCTATGCCAATCGGTCTGCGATTCGTATTCCCACCTTTCAGAGGAATGACTTTGAGCTGAAGCCTGCATACTACACTCTCGTAGGCCAGCATCCTTTTCATGGTCTTTCTCACGAGCACCCCATGGATCACATCAAGAGGCTCGAAGATTTGGTCACTAGTATCAAGTACAATGGAGTGCCCAATGAGTTCCTCTTCTGTAAGCTTTTCCCATTCTCTCTTGGTGGGGATGCATCTTTCTGGCTGAAGCATTTGCCTCCTGGTTCTCTGACTACTTGGGAGGAGACTAAGAATGCGTTCCTGAACAATTTCTATGATGATGCAAGATCCGAAGAGCTCAGGAACAAGATCTACCAGTTTTCTTAGGGAGCAACTAAGGCATTCAAGGCTGCTTGGGTGAGATTCCGATCTTATCAGAGGGATTGTCCTCATCACGATTTCTCACAAGTTCAGTTGTTTGGTATTTTCTTCTGAGGGATTGATTGGAGATATCAGATGGCTCTGGATGCTGCAAGCAATGAGAATTTCAACACGAGGTAACCTGAAGATGCTTATGAGCTGATTGAGAACTTGGCGTCTAGCAACAACACCAAGAATGCCGACTATGAGCGGAAGAAGCAGAATGGGAACGCCGACGGAGTGCAGATTGCTGAGGTACATGCGAAGCTGGATTCGGTACACAATTTGTTGATGGGCACGCAGCAGAAGGCAGTGCATTTTGCTGAAGAAGTCGATAACGTAGATGAAGGTGAAGCAGAGGATGTTAACTACATTGGTGGTAATGGATTTCACAATTCGTCGTACAACCGCAGTTTCACCAACAACTCTCAGAGAGGAGGATTCAAGTCTGACTTCAAACCCACAAGTTTCGGAGCGAACTCTTTTGCTCAGAAACTGTTCCAAAACAGCGAATACACTCGCACATATGGAAATTCTTCCTACCAGACACCACCTCCCAAGACTCAGGAAAGCAAGGTTGAATCCATGCTTGAACAGATTCTTGAGGAGCAGCAGAAGATAACTGTTAACTTCAATGGGAAGATGGATGCCTTGTACACTGACCTGAAAGGGAAAATCGAAGCCCTTAACATTCATCAGAAGAAACTGGAAACTCAAGTTGCCCAGACTGCAGAAATAGTCAAGAGACAGGATGGTTTCCTTTCTGGGAAGACGGTGAATCTAAGGGAGCACGTTCACGCTATCACAAAGCAGCTCGTCGATCTTGCTGGAGACGACGATGATGAGACTCCTGGGATTACTCCAGTATCGATCGACACTCACCCAATGTCAGTCGATACCAACCTACATCGATTGATACCTACTCAATGATCTGTAGAGGCTGTTGCACGACCACCAGTATCGACCGATACCAGTCCAGACATCGAGAAGAAGCAAGCTACGGTGAACACTGGGAGGATTTACGTGCCTAAGATACCTTTCCCTCGACCTCCTACAAAAACTAAGAAGGAAGTGGAAGAGGCCAGATGCAAAGCAATGCTAGAAAACGTTGGTTGTTGAACTCCCTTTCGTCGATGCTATCATGACTTCACCAGCTTTCAGAAGGTATATCAAGCGAATGGTGTCAAGTAATGTGAATCTAGAGGAGGGAGTGCTGAGGATCACTCACGAGTGTAGTGCTATCCTGCTCAACAAGATTCCAGAAAAGCTACCAGACCCCGGAAGTTTCGTCTTAGACTGCACAATCTTTACCGAAAGGTTCGAACGGTCCCTCTGCGATCTCGGTTCCAGTGTCAACCTTATGCCATATTCGGTGGCTAAGCAAATGGGGATGACAAACTTTACACCCACTAAAATCTCTCTAATCCTTGCTGACCGCTCAGTTCGCTTTCCCGAAGGATTACTCGAGGACGTCCCGATAACGATCGGAGACTATTTTGTCCCAACTGATTTCATAGTCCTGGAGTACGACGCGGAGCTGAGAGACCCACTGATTTTGGGCAGACCCTTCCAAGCCACAGCAGGTGCTCTGATCGACTACAAGAATGGAAGGATATCCCTTAACATTGGTGATCTGATCATGACTTTCAACATGGAGAAGATGATGAAAAAGCCAACCATTGATGGGCAGACATTCTTCGTCGACACCTTCAGTGATATATCGGACGAGTACTTCATGAGGTTACACCCTAAGAACCCGTTGGAGAGAGCACTGGTCTGTTCAGCTAATTCAGAGATGAATTCGAGTGAGGTTGCTACTGGGTACACCAAGATACTTGATAACAGCCATGAGGTATCGATCGACACCACTGAGAGCATCGATCGACACCAGCTATTTTTGCCCGAGGAACATGTTGTCACTCCTACACGATCTGATTCGTTTGGCGACTGGAGCGAGGAGAGAGCTCCTAAACTCGGTCTTAAACCACTTCTGGCCAATCTGAGGTATGTTTTTCTTGGTCCTAACTCCACATATCTTGTGATTGTTAATTCTTCTTTAAATAACGCAGATGTCGCCTTACTACTGAGCAAGCTGCGCAAGTATTGGAAAGCTCTCGGCTATTCTCTTGATGACATTTCAGGTATATCACCGGATCTGTGCATGCATTGGATTCATCTGGAGGACGAGTCAAAAACTTCAATCGAACATCAGAGGAGGCTTAACCCGAATCTGAAAGAAGTTGTGAAAAAGGAGATAATGAAACTTCTTGAAGCAGGGATCATCTACGCCATCTCCGACAGCAGTTGGGTCAGTCTAGTTCATGTGGTACCTAAGAAAGGAGGATTCATTGTGGTGAAGAATGAGAAAGACGAGCTGATCCCGACGAGAACGATCACTGAGCACCACATGCGTATAAATTACAGGAAGTTGAATGTTGCTACTAGGAAAGATCCTTTCCCACTGCCATTCATCGATCAGTTGCTGGAGAGGTTGGCGAGTCACCCGTATTACTGCTTCCTGGATGGATACTCAGGCTTTTTCCAGATCCTGATACATCTAGACGATCAGGAAAAGACGACATTTACATGTCCCTACGACACGTTCGCTTACTGAAGATTCCCGTTTGGGTTATGTAACGCTCTAACCACTTTCCAGAGATGTATGATGTCGATTTTCTGACCAGGAACAGGAACAGGAACAGGAAATTACGTCGATACTTCCATATATTATGGGTAATCAGATATGATCGAGGAGTTCATAGGGGTATTTATGGATGGCTTTTCGGTTTCGGATCCTCATTTAAGGGTTGCCTCGACAACTTATGCAAGGTACTACAGAGGTGTGAAGAGAAACATCTGGTCCTGAACTGGGAGAAGTGTCACTTTATGGTTCAGGAAGGCATTGTTCTGGGACACAAATTTTCTAAGGCTGGGATCGAAGTTGATAAAGCTAAGATTCAGGTTATGACGAGCCTTCTGCCACCAACATCTGTGAAGGACATTCAAAGTTTCCTTGGTCACGCCGGGTTCTATCGACGATTCATCAAGGATTTCTCCAAGCTAGCTCACCCACTTACTGCTCTTCTCTGTAAGGATGTCATTTTCGATTTTACACCCGAGTGTGTTGTCTCATTCGAACAGATCAAGAAGGCACTGGTTACTGCTCCTATCGTTCAACCACCAGATTGGAACCTCCCTTTTGAGGTTATGTGTGATGCGAGTGACTTTGCAGTTGGTCAGTTCTGGGTCAGAGGAAGGACAAGAAACTCCATGCCATTTACTATGCTAGCAGGACGTTAGATGATGCTCAAAAGAACTACATCATTAGAGAGAAAGAGTTATTCGCTGTTGTGTTCTCTTTTGAGAAGTTTTGTTCTTATCTGATTGGAAGTAAGGTGACCGTTCATACTGATAAGCTCAAATATAATACCTTAAAGTATCTAAGCAGTAGCTGTAGTATTCTAGGGGTCGAACCACAAAGACTCAAGAATTCACTCAATAGATAATAAGACTCGAATTAAGCTAAGCGAACAAAGTAATGCAGGAAATAAGCAGCAGAATAATAAAAGTTGTGAAATTCAATGGAGGAAAGACGCTAGGCCTAGGGAAATTCGCCGGTAAATCAGAATTGCAGATCAAATAGAATGTCAGGAGGATATTAAGCACTGTTCTTGAACTTGAAACACAAATGTAAAATCAACCAACCGTCGCTGCGAAGATTATCTATGTCTAAACCTAGAATTCCAAATTTCTTTGCAAATCCTATGAATTCAAACAACCCACCGTTGGATTGAGCTCAAATTTGGATTAAGATAGATCAATGGATTAGCTTTCATTTGGAAGTTGGTTTTCGTGAAGACAGTGCAGTCTGGCGAGCACAGAGTCATGGTATCGACTGACACCCACACCTGTATCGATCGATACCGACTGCAGAAAAGGAAAACACGTGATTTTACAAAGTCTGAAGAGTCTGCAACTTGGCCCAGAAGATTCTATTATTTACAATTAAGCTCAGAACGTATTTTAGCATTATATTTAGGTTTTAGCCACTTTTAGGAGGGAGGGGATTTGATCTGAATACTTTGAGAGAGATTGGTCCGGGTTTTGTGGGAGACAATTCTGAACCTTGTTTACTCTTGATTTATTTAATGCAATCTATTTTATTCATGATGTTTGCTTCATTCACCATGCTGAGTAGATTCCTTGTTAGGTTTAGAGTTATTCAAAGGTGTTTGATGAATGTTAGGTTTGATCTGAATTGATAGGAGAGATTCAATAGAGTTCTTCATCTAGACTTGTGAGCTGATTCTAGCTTCATGACCTAGAATCTGATCTTAGGTTGTTTGATTGGCTCGAAAGTGTGATTGATTGCATGAACTAGTGTTAGATGAGCAAAAGACCTATTCGTAAAGAAATTTGATTTAGGATTTTGTGAACAATTGAACCTGATCAATATTGC
>SMJT01000124.1:504273-521639 GCA_004349715.1 Crucihimalaya himalaica
TGAGGGGTTAGAGTCACATGGGTGGCATTCTCGATTCTCTTGTTCTTCACCTTCCTTTTTGCCTTAGCCTTTTCGATGTCTTTCTTGGTGATGAGAGGAGGACCATCTAAAACATCAATGACAGTTGGTTCATCATAAGGCTCGCCTAACAGATCAGTCACCAACGTCTCTCCCGTGACAACAGTGATGCAAGAGACATGTGTGGGAGCGTCTCCAGTAGGAATGGCTTTGTAGTAGACCTCTTTGTCAATGTAGGAGAACGAAATTCGCCTACTAGGTGTGTCCATAATCGCACTAGCTGTAGCCATAAATGGTCTTCCAAGAATCAAAGGTGTACTAGATCTTGCACTCATTTCCACAACCTGAAAATCAGCAAGAACCAGACAATCTCCTACTTTGACGAGCAAATCAGGAATTGTACCGTATGGGAGCGAGGTGGAAGAGTTCGCGAATGTAAGAGACGTCTTCGGAGATCTAATAGCAGCTCCCAATCTCTCAGCAACTGCTCTTGACATGACATTGACGCCAGACCCTGAGTCAACGAGAGACTCTTTGAAATCAACTCCAAAGATAGAGTATGGAACTGAAAATTTTCCTGGGTCTTCCATTTTAGTCAACTGCTTCATTAGAGGTGGTGTACTTCTTGCCTTGATGAAGAGTGTCTTAATCTCTTCCTCAGTTTCTCTGCAACCTCGGAAGTAACCAAGCAGGGGCGGTCTTCCACAGCTTCTTCAAATGAAATGTTATTAGGAACATTTCTCACCATCTTCTCAAAAGCAAGCATCTTCTCTGCAGCGATGGGGTTTCTGAGATGTCTTGGTGGCAAAGGATATGACACTTTAGGCTTGTAGACACGTTCCTCAACAATCCTAGGTGTTTTTGAAATTTTCAGCTCAGTCTGCGGAGGGTGTCAATCGACACTGGTAGTGGTGTCGGTCGATACTAGGTTTTTGAGGTGTCCCGTGAAAGTATCTGCACTGGTATCGATCGATACTGGGTGGTGTCGGTCGACACTTGGTCGGTGTCGGTCGATACTGCGTAGGTGTCGGTCGATACTGCGTCGGTGTCGGTCGATACTGCGTCAGTGTTGGTCGACACTGCATCGGTGTCGGTCGACACAGCGTCGGCGTCGGTCGATACTCGTGAATTTTCAGAATTCTCATCGTCATCTTCAACAGATCTAAAATTTTCTGCAATAACACCCTCTTCAACTACTGCAGTGACCTCTTTTCCAGTACTCAAGGTGATAGCATTGACGTAGTCATGTTGTGATTGAACCATCTTTCTCTTGACAGCTGCTGATATCTGAGCGTATTGAGTTTCCAGCATCTTCTGATGAATGCTAAGAGCTTCGATCTTTCCATTCAGATCAGTGTACATGGCATCCATCTTTCCATTAAAATCCACTTTTATCTTCTGTTGTCCCTCAAGGATCTGTTCAAGCATGGATTCAACCTTGCTTTCCTGAGTCTTAGGCGGCGGAGTCTGGTAAGATGAACTCCCGTAGGCGTTGCTCTGCATCGGCTTCTGGGCAAAGGAATTTGCTCCAAAATCAGACTTGAATCCTCGGTTGTTGTTGAACTGATACTGCTGATTCTGAAAACCAGTACCACCAATGTAGTTAACGTCTTCCACTTCAAAATTCTTAACCTCATCAGCAAAGTGTACAGCCTTCTTCGTCTTACCCATCAGGAGATTATGCACTGAATCCAACTTGGCTTGAACCTCAGCAATCTGCGATCCATCCAAATTCTCAGCCTGCTTCTTCCGCTCAAAGTCTGTATTCTTGGTGCTATTGCTAGACGCCAAGTTCTCAATCAGCACATAGGCATCTTCAGGATATCTCGTGTTAAAATTACCATTGCTCGCGGCATCCAGAGCCATCTGATATCTCCAATCGATCCCTCGGAAGAAAATACCCAGCAACTAAACTTGTGTGAACCCGTGATGCGGACAATCTCTCTGATAAATATAATACCCTAAAGTATCTAAGCAGTAGCTGTAGTATTCTAGGGGTCGAACCACAAAGACTCAAGAATTCACTCAATAGATAATAAGACTCGAATTAAGCTAAGCGAACAAAGTAATGCAGGAAATAAGCAGCAGAATAATAAAAGTTGTGAAATTCAATGGAGGAAAGACGCTAGGCCTAGGGAAATTCGCCGGTAAATCAGAATTGCAGATCAAATAGAATGTCAGGAGGATATTAAGCACTGTTCTTGAACTTGAAACACAAATGTAAAATCAACCAACCGTCGCTGCGAAGATTATCTATGTCTAAACCTAGAATTCCAAATTTCTTTGCAAATCCTATGAATTCAAACAAACAATAATGATCAGGTTCAATTGTTCACAAAATCCTAAACCAAATTTCTTTACGAATAGGTCTTTTGCTCATCTAACACTAGTTCATGCAATCAATCACACTTTTATGCCAATCAAACAACCTAAGATCAGATTCTAGGTCATGAAGCTAGAATCAGCAGTAATCACAAGTCTAGATGAAGAACTCTATTGAATCTCTCCTATCAATTCAGATCAACCTAACAATTCATCAAACACCTTTAAATAACCCTAAACCTAACAAGGAATCTACTCAGACATGGTGAATGAAGCAAACATCATGAATAAAATAGTTTGCATAAAATAAATCAAGAGTAAACAAGGGTTCAGAATTGTCTCCCACAAAACCCGGAACCAATCTCTCTCAAAGTATTCAGAATCAAATCCCCTCCCTCCTAAAAGTGGCTAAAACCCTAAATATAATGCTAAAACACGTTCTGAGCTTAATTGTAAATAATAGAATCTTCTGGGCCAAGTTGCAGACTCTTCAGACTTGTAAAATCACGTGTTTTCCTTTTCTGCAGTCGGTATCGATCGATACCGGGTGGGTGTCGGTCGATACCAGGACTCTGTGCTCGCCAGACTGGACTATCTTCACGAAAACTGGCATAACTTTTGATCGCACCGTTAGAATGGCCTCAAACCACTTCCAAATGAAAGCTAATCCATTGATCTATCTTGTATCCAAATTTAAGCTCAATCCAACGGTGGGAAGTTATTCAATGAATGTCAAAAACAAACTCCAGAATGCTCCAATATCTCCAATTATGCTCCAAACGTGCCAAAACCTGAAAAGACTCAAAATGACTACAAAAACACTAAAAGGACTCTGAGTACAAGACATATATCATGGCTAAAAACGGGTAAAAACCATGATATATCACATACTGACCATGCTGCTCTCAAGTATCTGCTGCAGAACAAGGATTTAAAGCCTCGCCTTTGCCGTTGAGTTCTACTGCTCCAAGGTTTTGATATTGAGATTAAGGATAAGAAGGGTGTAGAAAATGGAGTTGCAGATCACCTCTCGCGAATGAGAATCGATGAAACTGTGCCTATTGATGATTCCCTACTTGAGGAGAAGATCTATTTCATCGAAACTGGGATTCGACATAATTCTGCTGCGATTCTGCCAATGCAGAGCACCAGTATCGATCGACACTCACCCAGTGTCGGTTGATACTCTTACGAGATTCTGAAATCTCCCCGTATCTAGAACTCCAGTATCGATCGACACCCATACAGTGTCGATCGACACCCGTTATCTGCCAATGTTGTTTCGGCTACAGACCACTCTTCTGCTGAGGAATCTCTAACTGCTGTAACCACTCCTGCTGAACCATGGTATGCCGACATAGCAAATTATCTAGCCGCGGAGTACTAACCAAAGCATCTCAAGAAGTATGAAAAGAAGAAGTTTTTACGGGATGTCAGATGGTTCTTTTGGGATAAACCTTACTTGTACAAGCACTGTTCTGACGGGATTTACAGAAGATGTATCGCTGAGACTGAGGTGGCAGAGTTTCTATATCACTGTCATGGATCTGAGTATGCTGGGCACTTTGCCATGTTTAAGACAGTCTCCAAAGTTTTTCAAGTTGGTTTCTGGTGGCCTACACTGTTCAAGGATGCTCACGCTTTTATCTCACACTGCGATGTCTGCCAGAGGAGAGGGAAGATCAGTAAGCGACATGAGATGTCACATAACTTCATCCTCGAAGTCGAAGTTTTTGAGTGCTGGGGCATCGATTTTATGGGACCATTTCCTCCGTCATGGCAGAATAAGTACATCTTGGCTGCTGTGGATTACGTCTCCAAGTGGGTGGAAGCGATTGCTAGTCCTACCAATTATTCTTCTTTTGTCCTGAAGTTGTTCAAGACCATTATCTTTCCTCAATTTGGAGTACCTCGGATTGTTATAAGTGATGGTGGCACTCACTTTATCAACAAGATTTTTGAAAACCTGCTAAGGAAATATGGTCTTCATCATCGCGTCGCCACACCTTATTATCCTTAGACGAGCGGACAGGTTGAGGTCTCCAACAGACAAATCAAGGAGATTCTGGAGAAGACAGTTGGTGTTACATTGAAAGACTTGGCCTCGAAGCTAGACGATGCACTTTGGGCTTACCTGATTGCTTTCAAGACGCCACTTGGCACCACACCATTTCACTTGCTGTACGACATCTTCCAGTTGAAATCGAGCACAAGGCAGCCTGGGCTACCAAATTGATAAATTTTGATATCAAGTCTGCTGCTCAAAGGTGATTGGTTCAACTGAATGTGCTGGATGAGATCAAACACCTCGCCTATCAAAACTCCAAGCTGTACAAGGAAAGGACAAAGGCATATCACGATAATAAGATCCTTTCTCGCCACTTCGAACCGAATGACCAGGTACTTCTGTATAACTATCGTTTACAGTTATTTCCTGGGAAA
Organism: Crucihimalaya himalaica; assembly: GCA_004349715.1. Classification (NCBI taxonomy): domain Eukaryota; kingdom Viridiplantae; phylum Streptophyta; class Magnoliopsida; order Brassicales; family Brassicaceae; genus Crucihimalaya; species Crucihimalaya himalaica. The sequence continues at coordinate 509,056 of SMJT01000124.1, forward strand.
CTGCGTTCTCATTGGTCAGGTCCCTTCACAATCAAGGAAGTCCGCCCACATGGCGCAGTTGTGTTGATGAATGCTGAGGGAAAAGAGTTCACCGTCAATGGACAGCGAGTGAAACATTATTTGGCGAAAGCTGCTATCCTAGATGGCCACATAATGCCTCTGGCTGAACCACCGATTGCTAAAAAGATCCTAATGTCAAGCTAAAGACATTAAACAAGCGCTTGGTGGGAGGCAACCCACTAGTGAGTCGGTACATAGGTCTTTTCTTTCGTTTTCATTTTCATTTTTGTGTCTTGTGTCTTCACATGAACCAGGTTCAGATGAGCAGTATTGATCGATACCCATCAGTATCGATCGATACTACGACCAGGGAAACACAGTGCTATCATGTCACGAGTATCGATCAACACATTTACGGTATCAGTCGATACCCGTCGCCCAAGTAAGTTTCTCTATAAAACTCTTGTATTTTACTTCATCTTCTTCATTCCACCATCCTTCGACGCCGCTCTTCACCTACAATTTTCTCTCACAAGTTTTTCATTTCTGAACCGATTTGATCGATTTCAAAGCCTATTCCGATCAGAATTTCATCCTCATTGTTCATTCTAGCAGTCATTTTCTCGATCTGCAAGGTATGAAACTCGAAATCTCAATATATGGATTCATTGCCAGGTTTGAAGAAACTCGATTTTGCCTCCTCTGTTTTACTTTCCTGCATAGTTCTCACTTCCTGGATAGTTCTAGAGGCATGATGACACCCTACATAGGATTGAATTGGCTTGATTTGCATGTTGATTTTTCTGAGAATTTCTTTTCCTGACAATATGGAAAACAATTGTGATGTTGAATTGGAATGAACTGAATGTGATGATGCTGAGTTGCTGAGTTGCTAAATGTGTCGATTGTTGCTGAGTTACTCCCTGGCATTATACAGAATCTATGTGACGATGTGGTGATTTGATGTTGGCTTTGTTTTGTTCACAGATGGCACCACGAAAGAAACCACGACACTCAGAAGCTTCCGGCTCCAACCCACCACGACACGAGTACAGTCTGCAAGACCCAGTGGAAGCTTTCGATGGATCGTTCTGGCACGCCGGCGTTGTGACAGCTTGCCTCACCAACAACCGTTACAAGGTTCTAAAAGGAGGGTTCACCAACGACACGGGCCCTTAGAGCTTTCTTGTGGTCCACGTCAGCGACCTGCGAGCTGCCCCACACCGCACACCGTCTCCCTCGGCACCTTTGTTGCTGTTAGGCCTCCCTGGCCTAAGTTTGAAGGGAAGAGGATCATTCCAAGGCGAACTTGGGCAGGTTTGCCTAAGCAGGAGACCGAGAGCGAGGCCTGCATCTATAGGCCTATCGCCGAAGAGTGGGACGACTATGATACGTTGTTCTACAACGAGTGGCTGCGCGTTGCTGTGGTTCCTACACGCTTCATTGACCCTCACACCATGCGCCGTCAAGGCATCAACGTGGAGCTCTCAGCCATGCTCGACAAGATTGGCTTGGGGACATTGCACACTAGGCAGTACGACCTCTACCCCGACCTTGTCCGCCAGTTCCTTGCGACAGCACGCGTCTACTACAGACACTTGGTCCACCGTGAAGCATTGGAGGGTACTCTGACCTTCCTGATTTGGGGCGTTCGCTACAGACTGCCGATCCTGCGACCTCATGTAGGTAGCTCTGCCTACTTTGTTTCACGATGTCGAGATCTTCTGGGGACACATCGGTCTTGGAGCCTACTAATCCAAGACCATCACGCGGATGGACGTTCGCCACCCCACTCTTTGCTGCATCGTCCGCATACTGGGCAACACTCTCCTCTGCAAGATGGAGCCGAACAAGATGCAGATTTCTGAGCTGATTCTCCTCTACAACGCTCTCGGCGACCTCATTCCTGAGGATCGATATGAGTTGCCCGAGTTGAACCTCGCGGTCAACATGGGTGCCATCTTCGCACACCACTTGGCCTCTCTGAAGACCAAACCATTCTCCGGACGTAACTACGCCACTACACAAAAGACCGAGTCGGTCGACAGCCTCCTCACTCCCATCTTTGAGCATTTCGACATCTCCACTTCAGAGTGCTCGATTGTGCAGCATATGCAGCACATACGTTGGTTGAAGCCAACTCGACGTTGGTGTCTTCCTATGACGGACGGCGAGCTCTTTGTGCAGCTCCCCAACTGAGCTCTGACCACTATTGGCGGTGACCCCTCCCAGCTGTGCTTTGATCCAGATCCCAGCTTGCTCTCGGGTACTTTGGTTACACGTGTACGCGCTCCGCCACGCATCCCCTCGACTCTGGCAGATGCTGATGCCACACCCATTCCTAACTTTGCTGAAAGTCAGCCCCGCCGTTCACAACGCTGACCTACACCTGCTCTTACACCTTCATTTCCTCCACCTCTAGATCTGCCGATGGAGTCTGCCACCTTTCAAAGATACGTATTGGAGAGCTTACAGAGCATTTGGGCCGCTGTCTCTCGTTGCAGCTGCAAGTCCTCTATAGACGCCCGTTCATCGACACCCGACCATTCCTCCCGATACGCCGTCTCTGACGATGATGATTCAGATGATTAGACTCTCTGTTTCCATGGTTTCACGTTATTTCTTTCCCTGTTCCTTTTCTTTTCTTTGTCTTTTCATTTGAATTATTATGTATCATTGTAGTACTCTATTTAAGTTGAACTTGTGGTTTTATTATGATATTGTTGCTTTTAACTTGTGTTCCAGTGATCTAACAGTGTTTCGATCTAACATCTGGTTCTCTGGACATGAATTTGGGCATCAGTTTCACGACAAAAGGTCTCTATATCGATCGATATATTCTTGGTGTCGGTCGAAACTCGACAAGAATCGGTCGATACCAGTTAGAACATCGATCGATACCCAGTATCGCACACTGGTAATCTTTGTGCACTCCTTCAGCCACTTTGTTCTTTTGCTTTCTTTTGCTTTCTTTTGCCATCTCTGGGCTAGATAACACTGGGAACAGTGTTGTTTAAGTCTGGGGGAGGTAGTTACTGACATGGTGTTCGTTTTTCTTAGAATCAGTCATTTTTGAGTCAAAATTTGTTTTCTTGAGTCAAAACCTGTTGGAGATTATAAACTTTTACTTGAATCCATTGCTCTGACTTTGTTTTTAATTGACCAGTATTACAGAATCAGTTTTAGATCGACTAATAAAAAATCCAAAGACTGACCAATCAACTAGAAGCCTCCCATGTCTCCAGCAGATTTCTTCTAAACCCTGAGCCTAATCATTTGCACTTCATCTCTGTGGTTAGTGTTTATAGAGCTTGATTCATCATTCATATTCGACAAAGGAACCCATGTGTTTGAAAATAACGGTATACCTCTCCCTTGACACACGTTGGTACATAAAATACATAAAAGATGAGATGATTTCTGCCGAGTAGAGGGCTAGGAACACTTCCCGTGATCCCATTATTCTACTTGGATAAGGAATGATCACACAAAGGTCTGAAACGAGGGGTAGGAACATTTCCCAAGACCCCATTATTCGTCTAAGGCCTTTGATACATTGAGAGGGGAGAACCGGNATTGCCAGGTTTGAAGAAACTCGATTTTGCCTCCTCTGTTTTACTTTCCTGCATAGTTCTCACTTCCTGGATAGTTCTAGAGGCATGATGACACCCTACATAGGATTGAATTGGCTTGATTTGCATGTTGATTTTTCTGAGAATTTCTTTTCCTGACAATATGGAAAACAATTGTGATGTTGAATTGGAATGAACTGAATGTGATGATGCTGAGTTGCTGAGTTGCTAAATGTGTCGATTGTTGCTGAGTTACTCCCTGGCATTATACAGAATCTATGTGACGATGTGGTGATTTGATGTTGGCTTTGTTTTGTTCACAGATGGCACCACGAAAGAAACCACGACACTCAGAAGCTTCCGGCTCCAACCCACCACGACACGAGTACAGTCTGCAAGACCCAGTGGAAGCTTTCGATGGATCGTTCTGGCACGCCGGCGTTGTGACAGCTTGCCTCACCAACAACCGTTACAAGGTTCTAAAAGGAGGGTTCACCAACGACACGGGCCCTTAGAGCTTTCTTGTGGTCCACGTCAGCGACCTGCGAGCTGCCCCACACCGCACACCGTCTCCCTCGGCACCTTTGTTGCTGTTAGGCCTCCCTGGCCTAAGTTTGAAGGGAAGAGGATCATTCCAAGGCGAACTTGGGCAGGTTTGCCTAAGCAGGAGACCGAGAGCGAGGCCTGCATCTATAGGCCTATCGCCGAAGAGTGGGACGACTATGATACGTTGTTCTACAACGAGTGGCTGCGCGTTGCTGTGGTTCCTACACGCTTCATTGACCCTCACACCATGCGCCGTCAAGGCATCAACGTGGAGCTCTCAGCCATGCTCGACAAGATTGGCTTGGGGACATTGCACACTAGGCAGTACGACCTCTACCCCGACCTTGTCCGCCAGTTCCTTGCGACAGCACGCGTCTACTACAGACACTTGGTCCACCGTGAAGCATTGGAGGGTACTCTGACCTTCCTGATTTGGGGCGTTCGCTACAGACTGCCGATCCTGCGACCTCATGTAGGTAGCTCTGCCTACTTTGTTTCACGATGTCGAGATCTTCTGGGGACACATCGGTCTTGGAGCCTACTAATCCAAGACCATCACGCGGATGGACGTTCGCCACCCCACTCTTTGCTGCATCGTCCGCATACTGGGCAACACTCTCCTCTGCAAGATGGAGCCGAACAAGATGCAGATTTCTGAGCTGATTCTCCTCTACAACGCTCTCGGCGACCTCATTCCTGAGGATCGATATGAGTTGCCCGAGTTGAACCTCGCGGTCAACATGGGTGCCATCTTCGCACACCACTTGGCCTCTCTGAAGACCAAACCATTCTCCGGACGTAACTACGCCACTACACAAAAGACCGAGTCGGTCGACAGCCTCCTCACTCCCATCTTTGAGCATTTCGACATCTCCACTTCAGAGTGCTCGATTGTGCAGCATATGCAGCACATACGTTGGTTGAAGCCAACTCGACGTTGGTGTCTTCCTATGACGGACGGCGAGCTCTTTGTGCAGCTCCCCAACTGAGCTCTGACCACTATTGGCGGTGACCCCTCCCAGCTGTGCTTTGATCCAGATCCCAGCTTGCTCTCGGGTACTTTGGTTACACGTGTACGCGCTCCGCCACGCATCCCCTCGACTCTGGCAGATGCTGATGCCACACCCATTCCTAACTTTGCTGAAAGTCAGCCCCGCCGTTCACAACGCTGACCTACACCTGCTCTTACACCTTCATTTCCTCCACCTCTAGATCTGCCGATGGAGTCTGCCACCTTTCAAAGATACGTATTGGAGAGCTTACAGAGCATTTGGGCCGCTGTCTCTCGTTGCAGCTGCAAGTCCTCTATAGACGCCCGTTCATCGACACCCGACCATTCCTCCCGATACGCCGTCTCTGACGATGATGATTCAGATGATTAGACTCTCTGTTTCCATGGTTTCACGTTATTTCTTTCCCTGTTCCTTTTCTTTTCTTTGTCTTTTCATTTGAATTATTATGTATCATTGTAGTACTCTATTTAAGTTGAACTTGTGGTTTTATTATGATATTGTTGCTTTTAACTTGTGTTCCAGTGATCTAACAGTGTTTCGATCTAACATCTGGTTCTCTGGACATGAATTTGGGCATCAGTTTCACGACAAAAGGTCTCTATATCGATCGATATATTCTTGGTGTCGGTCGAAACTCGACAAGAATCGGTCGATACCAGTTAGAACATCGATCGATACCCAGTATCGCACACTGGTAATCTTTGTGCACTCCTTCAGCCACTTTGTTCTTTTGCTTTCTTTTGCTTTCTTTTGCCATCTCTGGGCTAGATAACACTGGGAACAGTGTTGTTTAAGTCTGGGGGAGGTAGTTACTGACATGGTGTTCGTTTTTCTTAGAATCAGTCATTTTTGAGTCAAAATTTGTTTTCTTGAGTCAAAACCTGTTGGAGATTATAAACTTTTACTTGAATCCATTGCTCTGACTTTGTTTTTAATTGACCAGTATTACAGAATCAGTTTTAGATCGACTAATAAAAAATCCAAAGACTGACCAATCAACTAGAAGCCTCCCATGTCTCCAGCAGATTTCTTCTAAACCCTGAGCCTAATCATTTGCACTTCATCTCTGTGGTTAGTGTTTATAGAGCTTGATTCATCATTCATATTCGACAAAGGAACCCATGTGTTTGAAAATAACGGTATACCTCTCCCTTGACACACGTTGGTACATAAAATACATAAAAGATGAGATGATTTCTGCCGAGTAGAGGGCTAGGAACACTTCCCGTGATCCCATTATTCTACTTGGATAAGGAATGATCACACAAAGGTCTGAAACGAGGGGTAGGAACATTTCCCAAGACCCCATTATTCGTCTAAGGCCTTTGATACATTGAGAGGGGAGAACCGGGGATACAGTGGCAAACACCATCAATACTCGCGCCTCAAAACTTGATTTGTATATGCGAAGCTAAAAAATATATAAAAACAAAGAACAAAAAAAGAGATAAGTCTGGGGGAGAGGAAAACAATACTAAAAGTGTATAATTTAGGTGGTTCTTTTGTCATGATATCATATGAGTAAGAGTCTATAAGGTTCTTGAACATTGGCTGCAGTGATGAAACTGGCAATGAAGGGTTCAGTATGTTGATGCTGTGAGATAATGTGTGGAATCTGGGAAGTTGCGAATGTCTACGGAGAAGTACATGGTGGTTAGATTTGAAACTGATTAGGTGATATCTGGAAAGCTTGGGAAAATGGTCATTGCAGCGTTTTAAGAACAGGTGAGTCTCCATGTTTTCAAACCTCTTTCTCTAGTGTAGCTTTCTGTTTGCTAGAGGGCAAGCAAATGCTAAGTCTGGGGGAATTGATATATCATGATTTTTACCTGTTTTTTACCATTATATAAGTCCTTTTATTGAGTCTTTTGAGTATTTTTAGAGTCTTTCAGAGTCTTTTCAGGAATTAGGCACGATTGGAGCTAAATTGGATTTATCAAAGTTTCTGAAGCATCTCGGAGCTGAAGCAGTTCGGGAACTGAAGCTCAGTATCGACCGACACCCATACGGTGTTGATCGACACCGACATTTGGAAGAAACGTAACTCAACATTTCTTTATCGATCGATACCATTTATGATATCGGTCGATACCGATAGCCAAGAGAGAAAGAACGCGCAATCCTCAACAAGTTCAAAGAAGATACATAAGATTTCTTTATTTGCAATTTAGCCCTAGACATGTTTTTAGCTTTATAATTAGGGGTCGAACCACAAAGACTCAAGATTATCACTCAATAAATTTCAGAATATAAATTAAGCTAAGTAAAATGAATGTAATTAAATATAGCAAAATGATTAAAAACAAGTAGTAAGATCAATGAGGAAAACCGTTAAGCCTAGGGAAATTCGCAGGCAAATCAGAATTGTAAATCAAATAAAATATCAGGAATAAAACAAGCACCATTCTTGAACTTGAAACACAAATATAAAATCAACCAACCGTCGCTGCGAAGATTATCTATGTCTAAACCTAGAATTCCAAATTTCTTTGCAAATCCTATGAATTCAAACAAGCATTAATGATCAAGTTCAATTGTTCACAAAATCCTAAACCAAATTTCTTTGCGAATAGGTCTTTTGCTCACCAAACACTAGTTTAGGAAATTAATCACACTTTTGTACCAATTAATCAACCTAATATCAGATTCTAGGTCGTGAAGCTAAAATAAACAGTAATCTCAAGTCTAGCTGAAGAACTCTATAGATTTTCCTAACAATTCAATCCAATTTAACAATCCATCAAATACCTTTGAACAACCCTAAACCTAACAAGGAATCTACTCAGACATGGTGAATGAAACAAACATCATGAATAAAATAGATTTCATAAAGTAAAATAGAGTAAGAATACAAAGAGGGTTCAAGGTTCTTCTCCCAAAACTCTATTGCATAATCTTTATCTTTATGTATTAGTTTTCTTTTTTATGGTGGCTGAAAAACCTAATTATAAAGCTAAAAACATGTCTAGGGCTAAATTGTAAATAAGGAAATCTTCTGTTTCTTCTTTGAACTTGCTGAGGATCGCGCGTTCTCTCTGTCCTGGCTATCGGTATCGACCGATACCATAAATGGCATCGATCGATAAAGGAATGCTGAGATACGTTTCTTCCAAATGTCGGTGTCGATCGACACTGTATGGGTGTCGATCGATACTGACCTTCAGTTTTCCGAACTGCTTCAGCTCCGAGATGCTTCAGCTCCGAGATGCTTCAGAGACTTTGATATATCCAATTTAGCTCCAGTTGTGCCTAATTCCTGAAAAGACTCTAAAAGACTCTAAAAATACTCAAAAGACTGAATAAAAGGACCTATATCATGGTTAAAAGCGGGTAAAAACCATGATATATCAGTTACTTTCTTTGTGGTTTCTTGTGTTCTCATGTTTTTCGTGATGCATAATGCTAAAGGCGAGAGAAATATATATATATATATATATATATATATATATATATATATATATATATTTTTGCTTAATATGAAATCATTGACTGATGAAAAATGGTTACGACAGAAACTTGTAATATTTTGCATTGTCAATTTACTTTTTTATCTAAGACGTTTTACCCTCCATCTAATATTTTTGTGGTTGATATAATGTAGCGGAGGCAAAAGATAGTGTGCCTTTACTTGTTGAAATTATTCTTGGAACATATTGTGATCCTAATTTTATTCGAGCTGCTGGACAATGCAGATTCAAAATTCGAGATGATTACTATTGATGTGCTCAAAATTAATACCCTAAAAGTATCTAAGCAGTCGCTATAGTATTTTAGGGGTCGAACCACAAAGACTCAAGATGACAGCACTCAACTAGATTCCAGAAATATTAGTACACATCAAGCTAATCCTAGATTCAATAGATGGAATTAAGAAATGACAAAAGAGCAGTCAATCAAGGATATTAAAATCAATGGGGACAACGCTGGCTATAGGGAAACTGCCAGACTAATCAGAAATTATCCAATCAACAGTTGATTGTCAGGAATTAAACTTAAAGCTCCGCTTTTTCAAACTTTGAAACACATACCTGTCAAGCATATAACCAAGGTCGTGCGCAAAACCTATCTATAGTCCTAAACCTAGGAAATTCCAATTCATTCTGCAAATCAATGATTTAAACACAGCCATTAAAGCTTCAAGTTCAATTGCTCACAAAATCCCTAAAACCACAAATTTCCTGTTGCGAATAGGGCTTTTGGCTCACCAAACACTAGATCAGGCAAAGTCAATTCACCCTTCCGTCTCGCCAATCAACAACCTACAAGTCAGATTTTTAGTTCGAGGCTTAAAATCAGCCACTTAAACCTCAGTCTAGGTGAAAAAGCCTCTATACGATTATTCCCCTAACAAAATCATAGCAGTCTAACAATTCATCAAATACCCTTCGCAAACCCTATCCTAACAGGGGCATCTACTCAGACCATGGTGATGAGCAAACACAATGCAACTAGAATAAATATCATCCTATTAAAATTGAAATAGAATAGTCATAAACACGGTTCAAACATTCTTCTCCATAAAACCTAGTTGCAGAACAAAATCTCTATCTCCCAGCAACATCACAAGGCTGTCCTCTAAGGAGCTCTTAAAACCTCATTAATACTAGTTCCTAAACGTTTTGGCAATTATCTCGAAAAAATCAAGGGAAAGCTTCTGATTAAATCTCTGGTGTTTCATGCGTTCTGGTCAGACGGGCACTCGACCGATACTATAAGTGGCTACTCGATCGATGCTCTGGTCTTTTGGTCGTGGAAATCTCAAAGTAAGGGTGGATCGATCGCTGCCTGCCTCCTCAGTCGATCGGATGCCTGAGCTTGTTTCCCGAACAGCTTCAAACTCCAGATTGCCTCACAAGTTCTCAAATCTCCAATTAGCCCTCCCATAGCGCCGTATAACTTGAAAAAGACCTGAAGGACTCTAAAACTAGAGAAACAAGGACTCACACAAAAAAGGACCTATCATATCATGGGCCTAAAAACCAGGTAAAACCTATGATATCCATCAACTCCCCAGACTTAGTCTTTGCCTTGCCCTAAGCACGAACGCAAACCCAGAAAGAAAGAGTTTGAAAACATGGCAGCGACCCACCTTTTTCTTGAGACAACAGTTAATGACCAATTTTCCACTCTTCCATGTGTACTAAACAAGTTTCCAGATCCGGACCACCACTGTACTTCTCTTTAGGCTGTTCGCAGTATTCCCGATTTATCCACTCATTATCCCAAGCATCAATCATAACTCTTAAACCTTTCATGCCGTCTTCATCACTTTGATGCTTGATCTTTAAGACTCTTCTAGATTCTTCCTCCTGCGCCATATCATGACTAAGGACACCACTCACGATTTCACGCTTTCGCGTATTGCATTTCCTCTCCCCCAAGACTTTATACTCTTTTTATGCTTCGATTTCAACTCTAAGCCTTCGCATCAACAATCAAGGTTCGAGACGCACAGTATTCGACTGGTGATAGCCCAACCTAATCCCCGGCTTCCCTCTCTCTCAAAGTGCTCAAGAGTTCTTAGGCGAACTAACTGGAGGTCTCAGGAAATGTTCCTATCCTTGCTTTCAGACTTTTGTGTTGATCAATCCTTAGATCCAAGTAGATAATGGTTCACAGGAATGTCCCTAGCCTCTTACTCAGCGGAAATCATCTCCATCTTTTATGCACCATTATGTATCAGGGAGAGGTCTACCATTATCATAACTTAACGCGCCGAGTTCCTCTTGCCAGCATATGCCATGATGAATCAAGTTCAATGAAGGACCAACCTCAAGAGTAAAGTGAAAAAATTTGCGCTCATGACTTCAAAGAAATTTGCTGGGAGCACGACATGGGTGCCCTTTCCTTATGGTAACTGGTTAGCCTTATGGATTTTTCATCTAGTCGATCTTAGCGGCTGGATCACTGTAGACCATTACCATGCCGACACACTTAACCTCTCAAATCACAACACATCCAGACCATTTCAGGACTCACTTCATTCACTTGTCTGATCGTCAAGCATCACGCTTCCATAATCGTCTTACAACAGTTTTGACTGTCGCAATTTAAAACAACAAATTTGACTTCAAAAAGCACTCACAAACCGCGACTGACCTCTTAAGAAAAACCAGAACCATAAACACCACATGTCGATAGTCACCTCCCCCACGACTGAACAACACTGTCCCCAGTGCTCTATCAGCCTCCTGTTTTAATGTGAAGAGAGATATTACCCCTACAAATCAAAATTTCAAAGAGCTTAATAATCATAGTCCCGATTTATTCCATCTATGAACCCACTAGCTCACTCGGAAAATAAAAATTTCAAACAACATTTGCTCACTACTATTGCGATTTTGTTTTAGGTCGAGTGCTCGCGACCAAGACACGAGCCCATCACCTGTAAAAATACAATCGAACCCTAAGAATCTTCAACTAAAACCTTTCCGCTTCTCCACCATCTACCATTCAATAATAGGAATCACATCATCCAAATCTCGAACACCTACACATGAAAATTCGTTATGATGCACCTCACGGCTTCTAAAGCACTCCGCAATCGTCAAAATCGGCAATAAACAAAAGACAATAAACAAACGTTTTCTCTGTTGCGTATAGAGATTTCACTGCTTCGTATTGTTGGATCAGATCACGCTTGCCGTCTCCGATGATTCACTCTCTCCAACGCAAAAGAATACCTTATCCCTTGACTGCAGTAAGTTCGATGTACATCGACTCCCAAGACAGCGAATAATCGTATTTCGTGCGACATACATGTTGGCCACCCCGACGAGTCCTTGCCACCGCCGGTGCACTGTCAAATTGGTCTTTCAGCTGTCGACACGGGAGATTTCTTCGACAAACATTGAACAAAAATGGGGTAGTGTCTCTTACTGGAACGCTAATACAGTTAGCCTAAGGTCTTCGTACGGCGTGAGTACCTAGTGAAGTGCAAGAAGTAAATCGAGTTCCCAGAACTTACACACCCCTTCACCGTTCGTTCCCGTGGCAATTCTCTCCTATTCTATGTCTATCCACACTGTACTGGCACTCGATCAGGTTCCGCTTAGCTCCGGCCGAATCAGATAAGACATGGAGGCTAAATTCTACAGTATATAGACTCATACTCTCATACTGCAGCGTCCCAATATCTATTATTTGCTTGACAAGGGAGATTTAGACAAGTTCAATAAAAGAAACACAAAACAAAGGAAAAAGAAAGAAAGACGCAAAAGAAAAATGTCGAAACCAAGCGGTAATATAAGACTTACAGTCTGACATTCCTCATCGAATCTTTGACTCGTAGAGCCCGAGACGTGCGAAACAATGGTACCACTGCACATCAGTGCGCTTCCCGGACATCCATCACCGAAGGTCGCTGTCTATGACACCAAAACACTATCTTCAATAGACTTGACACACACTCGCACAGTTCTGAGAGTGCGTGTTATTGTGTACGTGCCTCTAA
>SMJT01000125.1:0-29798 GCA_004349715.1 Crucihimalaya himalaica
CGCTACGTAAGCAAAAAAAAAAAAAAAACAGAGTCCTCTAAAACAGAGTCCCCTCAAAAAAACAGAGCCCCCTCAAAACAAAGTTTTTTAACTTACACATGTTTAGCCGCGAGCTATGTCCGAACCGCGCTGCATTTTGAACAAACTATAATTGCTTGTTGAGCTTCCGCAGGTTTTGCGTAGTCTTTTCTGGCGATTTTCAAGCCACCTACGTTTTACAACCTTGACTTCTTCTGCCTTCCAGGAGGAAACGACCCAGAAAATGAGTGGAGGAAAACCTTGGCAAACTCGGCTCTTTGGATATCAGAGGCGGTTTTGGGGAAATTGTTGCCTCATAACGCTCGAAATACAAATATTCCTTTGTGTATGACGGGCTATAACAGAGGGCGGTTAACATCCATTTGTAAGCTCAGGATCAGCAGCCAATAGCATAATGCTTGAGCAAGGTATTCTCTCAAACATCCATACACTCCACATTCACAGTTCGATTGTTGGAAATCAAACGATACAATCTCTATTTGTCCTCCCTTCACGTGAAATCGCCATCCGGTCTTAGCGTTCGATCAGTCATCTGGTCAGCGTAATGCTGACTGAAAAGTTAGCAAATGATTTCAACTCCCTTGCTATGTTGGTTGTGAGACTGATAGCGTCTTCTCGCCTTTTAAAAAACCATCTTCCTAGCTTCTCTCGTATGATTCCAAAAAGAAAGGGTATGGGAAATCCTCGAGCTGGCTTAAGTGCAGAGTTATGGGCGATTCAGCAAATGTTGGCTCGATTTTGTATGTTGTATGTTCTCCTGGAACGTTGAACGCGGGGCCCATAGGTTTCACATCTGCGTCCTCTGCAAAGTAGAGCTGCAAGATCGGGCTTCGGTCTCACGTAAGCGTCCATGTACTCTGTTAAATCATAGTGCGTATATGCCCATACGCTAGGCCCCTCTGACGGCAAGCTACATAAGTTGAGTTTCCCTTGTACTTCGTGGATTATGTTATTCTGTAGGTGATATAAAATATCCCTCTGTGTTGCCGCATGCGCACTAACGTTTCAATGGCATTCTTAATCGAGGCATGCCTGTCGGGAACACTATGACCAAAGGAAATTGATCGGAGACACATCCACTGCAACTTGGTGAAAAACCATTGCCATGATTCATCAATTTTCAGAGTCTACAATAGCAAAAGCTAACGGGAATGATTTGAAAATTCCGTCCTGGCGCAAGCCACTACATTACTCCACCATACTTCCCCCGGTAGATGACACCCATCCACCGCACCATAACTCTTCTCAGAAACTGAAAACCAGTAATAGAGGCTCCAAGAGCCATAAACAGATATTTGAATCTTGTTTTGATCACAATATCAGTGACAGTTCCGGGATTGGGCTAGCCCGATGCGATAGAGATAAGTAATGGCAGCTGCTCATATCCATCTTCCGTTGTTCCCCTCACGCAAGTGTTGTGCAAATATTAAAGCCTATAGGAAGTGGTATAAATTCATCTACATACCATATTTATTCTTCATTGCAGATTGTAATGCATCTTCGGCGTTACTCCATTCGATTTGTCCCATTCATCATAAAATAGTTTAGCAATATTATCGCGAGGCATGACGTTTGCGCAGAGAAATTCGGTCTGCAACATTGCAAGTATGATCTTTTTTTGTACAAGGTAACCCAAAACCTTTTTGGTTCATTTTTCACAGCCCTCTCTAATCCTCCAATTGCATCCTTTCACACCGCGCAGATGGCTATGAACAACTTGTTGTGTAGACTTATGCACTTTGAAAGTGAATTTTCGACATTAATGCCGTCAACCGCAGCTCGGATACAAGCGCATCCTTTGTGGAAAACCTCGCAGTCGTATAGATACCGTATGAACCATGTCATGTTGGATCTTGGGCCTTCACAACAAAGCCACCTTCCGCAACAGGACACGTATTATCCTCAATCATCATTTTCACTACCATGCCTCATCCTCGAACTTTTCCCATACACAGTATAATCCTCAAGGTATTCTTCTTTAACCTCACCCGCATGAGATTCTTCCACAATTATCATCATCATCATCAGCCTCATCGTCGTTGACGTTTAACTCTACCACCATCAAAGATATATCCCATATCTTCGTCTTCAAATCTTCTACATCCTGAAGGTCTTCGTCAACAACTTTCACCAGCAACCTCATTGCCACTAGCCATACCAAAACCGATCGAGACGCGCAAAGGCGTACAAACATAGCGTTTCTACATAACTCAACCAAGGCACGCGCATTCTTGTCTATCATTTTGAGACATGCATAGGTGGTTGTAGGACAATCCGTGTCCGTTAGTTGCAACATTGAATTCGGCAACGAGTAAGTTAACACGACGAAGTCGTTCTTGTCCAGCTCTATAGTCTGCTAGTGCCATCTCAATGAGTTCAGGATGTATAAAAGAATCACTCAAGAAAAACATTCTCCCTCCTTTGGGAATGATCCACCTCAAAATGCCACTTACAGTCTCTCATCACCCATTCTCCAAAGACAGCAGGTACAGTGAACCATTTTCTGAAAGACATTTGAAAACAACAGAAAGGCAAACAGTTAGTTTGTTTCACAGTAGACTCAATAAGGTGAAGTCTAAATTTATAACCTAAACACCCAAATAAGTTCAGAAAAATATATAAAAATAATTATGCGATTAAAATAGTTCAAATTTCTAAAACATCAAAACCATACGTAACAAACATGTTAGGACAAAAGAAAAAAAAACTACATTACAAATAGGCCTAAAATTGCATTTTTACTGAAATTATCATTAGAGACTTCACAGGCGAAGTTCTTAGTAGACTTTATTGATGAAGTCTGCTCTGCTATCGAGAAGCAGACTTCGCCCGTGAGTCTAAATTTAACCTAAACACCTATAAGTTCAGAAAAAATATAAAAAAATAATTATGCGATTTAAATAGTTCAAATTTCTAAAACATCACAAAGCCATAGGTAACAACACATGTTAGGCAGAAAAAAAAAATTACAAATAGGCTAAAATTGCATTTTTACTAAAATTATCATTAGAGACTTCACAGGCGAAGTCTCTTAGTAGACTTCTACGATGAAGTCTGCTTTGCTATCTGAAGCAAGACTTCGCCCGTGAAGTCTGAAGCACGGGTCTAATTTTGCAAATTGACCAGATTTTGACTTTTTGAGCAGACTTCACATGCGAAGTCTGCTACCACAGGAGACTTCTTCAGAGAAGTCTATACCAGTTTGGGGTCTAGTTTTGCATTGACCACAGTTTTGACTTTTTTTAGTAGACTTCATCTAGGAAGTCTTTTTTGGTAATGACTTCATCTAGGAAGTCTATTACGTAATTAGACTTCCTCGATGAAGTCTTTTTGGCCTTCAAGAGACTTCTTCGGCGAAGTCTACCATAAAGTAGGGTATAGTTTGTGCAATTGACCAGAGATTTGACTTTTACATGAGACTTCGTCTGAGAAGTCTATTTAGAAAAAGGGTTACTTTTGCAATTGACCAAAAAAAATTTATTTTTAAATTCCAGAATTACCGATGGTTGTAGACTTCATACGAGAAGTCTACCAATAGTCAATGTTTTCGGAATTTTGGTCAAATGCAAAACTAACCCCTTTTTCACGCAGACTTCTCAGATGAAGTCTCGATAAAAAGTCCTTCGTTTCGGTCAATTGCAAAACTAACCGCTTTTTTTTCGCAGACTTCATAGAAGAAGTCTTTGTACAAAGTCAGACTTAACGGTCAATTGCAAAACTAGACCCCTTGTAACCAGACTTCGACGGTGAAGTCTAAACACCGTTTTTTGTTTTTAAAGAGAACTTCAGAGCTTCATCGTGGTTAATCGTGAAGTCTGAGACGCAAAAAGTCAATTGCAAAAATAACCCCCAGTTGACTATTGAGACTTCACCCATGAAGTCTGCCTTCTGGAAAATCGGAGAAAATGAAGCAAAAATTACCAAGATTCGGTTTGAGCTTGTGTTTAGCTTCTTAAACGGCCAAAAACTGATCACCGCCAACAATACCCAAGCAACCCAAGCGTTATAAATGCTCGAATCTTTAGTAAATCGAAGATATATGGATGGTAAATATTGAAAACAGATATTATAGAGTTAAATGGTTGAAATGAGAGAGGAGATCGACAAAAATGGAGCTTTTAACTTAGTTTTAAAGCATTAACATCACTTAATTCGGTTGTTTGAAGCATTGAGAGCTCAATTTTGTTTGGTAAGTGTGGTTGGGAACTATTGAAGAGCGATGGCATTTTTGTTATTACGTGAGAATCTTTGGTTATTGTTTTCCAAACCCAGCTACCAGACTTCACAGGAGAAGTCTGCGCTAGTATTTTTTGTGAAAAAAGAAGTCTGGAATGGTATTTTTAAGGCATTATTGAAAAGAAAAGGAAGAGGGGTCTAGTTTTGGAATTGACTTCAAATAAGGGTCTAGTTTAGCAAGAACCCCTATTAATTTTAAGTCAAACTCAACAAATATAGAATATTGAGTTATGGTAATAATGAAATAAAAGAGTTGTTAAAATTTGAGATTTTAGTATAAAAAACACACAAAAAAACATATAAATAGAGCTTTTCATGAAGATCTATAAAAAATTAAAAATCTATCTTTCTCAAAAGAATTAATAGTTAAAAAAAAAAGCAAAATAACAAGTGAATTAATAAAAATAACTTTTCATGCAGGACTTTTTTTTCTTTTGGTTTGTGGATATCTGTTCATCACACATGATATCTCAAAACCACAAATTTCAAAAGCTTTTTAGAAATGTTTACATTTTGAAAAAATTTAACAAGTTATTAGAAATTTTGATATTTTAACCTTGCATGAATACTGTTCATATATTTGATTTGAATTGTTCACTTATTTTATCTAATGTATGAATCACGTGTTTCACCCTCATTCAAATGAAGAGTAACTTATGACTATGTAAAATCATAATCAAGATATGAAAAATAGGAATTTTATTGTCCTCTATTTTGCTGCTTACAGTTACATGTCGCAGTTGTATGATGCAAAACTCGTTGAATCACTATCTTCAATCCTTCTCACTAACAGCATTTCATTTTAAACATATAGTTGATAAGAGAAGAAAAAACAAAAAGAAAATGTATGAACAATTCATATCACTCAGTTTCATGTAAAATGTTCCAGATTTTTCAAACTCTATTAACTATAAAAAAAAAAAAAAATTCACTCATTTCTTGTAGTAGCAAGTTCTTATAAAAGTTAGCCAAAAATAATTTTTGTATGCTAAATAAAAGTATTTCAGATATTAATTCAAGAATTTCAGATTAGTTTAGCTTAGAGATGTGGACAAAAGGAGTCAAAATGAGCAAAACGAACCAATATTCATCAGCAAAAAAAAAAAAAAAAATTTACTCAAGAAAAAAATATATAAATATATTATTTCATGAAGATCTAGAAACTATTTAAAATCTATCTTTCTCAAAAAATTTAATATTCAAAATATTACAATGGATATCACAAAAAACATTTCTGACTTATTTTCTTGTAGTAAATTTTCAATATTGTTATGAGAAAATAGTAACAAATGTTTTTGTGATATCCATTGTAATATTTTGACTATGAACAAGCTCAATTTATATGTAATATAAAGAGTTACTAGATCTTCATGAAAAGCTCTATTTATATGTTTTTAATTCTTGAGTAAAATCTCAAATGTCAAAACTCTTTTATTTCATTATTACCATAAATCAATATTCTATATTTCTTAAGTTTGACTAAACTTTAATATGAGGTCTGACTAAACTTAATATCTATCTTCACTATAAAATTGACTACAAATATATATTATTGTATTAAATTGAATCAATGATAAGTACGAGTATGAATGACATAAATAATATAATTTGAAAAATAATTATACCTTAAAAGTACATACATGAGTTGAATATGTAAATTTAAATTTTTTATGTATAATGTATTTAATTTATAGTTGCCAAATTCTAACAAAGATTTTGTTTTTTTTTTGTTTTTACTTAAAAGATAGACTTACTTGGAAACTATAACCATAAGCGAATAATTCAATTGTATAGTTTTTGGTTTAAGCGAAAAATTATCTAGTTGTGAACAAAACGATTCTTCTTTTAATATTTTAAATTAACATTGAATTTATTGTCCATCGGATTCACGCCTTGTATGATAATCATCAAGCATTAGATACTCAGCTTATTTACCATCATATTAACAAGTGTTGGACATATAGATTTTTGTTTCACACTTTTATAGGAGGTTTAAAATAGGTTTGACCAAGAACCAAAACTTTTTCGGTTTAGGTTGAAAATTTTGGTTCGTTTTGGATTTAGGTTCAGATAATATTCATGTTGGGTTGGTTCGAGTTCATGTATTTCTCTTCACTCATCTTGTCGCCCATCTGCCTTCTAACCAGTGAGAGATGTTTCGTATTATAACATGAAGTTTCAGTTCATGAAAATGCTTTTTGACTTTTGTTTCAGCGCCAATGAGAAACGAGCTCAGAAATGGGACTGCTGTTTAAACTCTTGTTATGATTCTCATCCATTTTCCTAATAACTTGAATGTCAGAATCTCATAACAAAAACAAATGAGGGTTTGAGATGGAAAGAGGAAGATCATTGTAAAGGAAATTGAAGTGCAGAAGATATGGCTTGAAGATAGAGAGGATGCACATCATCTCCAGAGAACACCTCCGACTCCAACTTCTCCATGTGAGGCCATATCTACAAGACATGGAGAAACAAGTCAGATTCAATCTAAAGCTCTTACAACAACATCCAACTCTTAGTTATTTTTACCTCGTTAGCATATTGCCTTGTAAACGCCGTGAGATAGCCAAGTGTTGATAAGCACCACTGTTCTCTCTCACCAACTTCACAACTCTTCTTTGGGTTTCCATTTTCACTGTCTACATCCATTGCAGATGACTTGTCATCTTCAGCACCTATTGATTTTAGATCCTGCACTGATCTCACTTTTGTTGGATCTGGGAGCCGTTTCTTCAACACACCCAAGAAACTTTGGAACAGCAGGAGTAGTAGAACCTATGCACAAGGCAAGTCAATTAGCTTCTAGTAAATTAAAGGAAAAATATCCTCTGCTGCATTAAAAAAGACTCAAACTAATATAATACCTCGGTTTCAGAGAGAGCTCTGTTAAGAAGGGCTTCTTTTGCCTCGAGGGACTCCCGAAGAGATAACTCCGCTTCCCCTGTCTTCTCCAGTGTTGATTTTAAACGCTTCATCTTCGCTGGATTGTCACCAAGAACGGGCTCACCCTCCACCAGGGAAAGTTTGCTCTCAGCAGCCTCTAACTCTGCTCGTGCGTTTGCTGAAGCTTTCTCAGCAACTAAAACATTTTTCGTAAGGTTTGATATTTCTTTCCTCAGATCAGAGATACGATTATAAGTCTTGTTAAGAGCATTGCCAAGTATCTGCAGAGAAAGAAAAAAAATCACAATATAAACAACATGCTCTGCAGAAAGTAGATAAGATATATTTCTATTGAGGATCACAACGAATGAGTTAGAACGCAACTGACCTCCCATGGCTGATCAGACACATGAAATTGATCAACATTTTCAGGAGAAAACACCCATCTAACAATTGCCTGATTAGATACTAGTCTATAGCCCATCATCCTATCAATTGCCACTGCCGTCATTTGTACATTGTTTTTCCAGTATGTACTAACTTGAGATAATAGCAGCATCTGTTTATCACTATCAGGACAAAGTTTTGCAAATACTTGGCCATATCGCTCCAGGACAGTGACCAAATGAGTGAAACTTTTTGATCCGATGTCAAGTAAGGTCTGTACAACTACTCTAAGAGTGACTTCAAAACCATGAACTGGATATATCATTTCGTCAATCCACACCATCATGTCACGTGCAGTTTGTTTTTCCTTGACCTTCCTGCTCAGTTCAGCTGACAATTTCTGTTCTTCTGTTTTCTCTTTACCCTCTTCCAGGGAATACATAAAATTCTGACCAACCTTTGCAGGAAGCAATTCTTCTAGGGCACTTGCATTCTCAATGCTCTGTTAGACACAGATAGATTAAACAAAATAGACTGAGGAAGGATACCTGATGCTTAAGTTTGGAAAGATATATATCCATGTGGAATAAGAAGATGAAACATTGATCCCCATACGAACTGGAATAAAATAAATACCCTTAGCCTAATATCTGATGCTTAAGTTTGGCAGCTACTAATAGCCTGAGAATATTTTTTCTATTTTACTAACTAATTAATGTTTTTCTTCCAGCTGGAGAAAAGCGTCTAACCACACTTTTAAGATATTAATTCAGTCTTCTGATTAATACCAATACAAACTCCCTAGCCACGTAATATTCTGCGACAATAAGCCTTTTCTTTTTCCAGTTCAGCAGAACGATTCAAAATTGAAAATTTCCCACCTAAACTAGACGAGGAACATGGCCCATCAAAACATGTTCCATATTGCGTCACCACCCGAACCAGTAAAAAGGACAAGGAAAAAAAATTACAGCAAAAAATAAATCATAACAACAAAAAACATTTTCGAGTCAGCAGGTGATCGGTTACCTGCTTAATTTTATCCCAGTAAGACAAGCGTACTTCTCTTTGCAAAACCTCCTGAACAAATACACGCTTAGGGCCCCATTTGGGAAGGTCCAACACATAAGCCCACTCTTCCCACGGCCAGATGAATTGGAAGTTGGATCTGTTAAATGTGGAAGTATCGACATGAGAGTAGATGACTTACGTAATTAACTTCATATGATGCTTAACTGATTTCTCAATTGATTGAGAAATCAAGACTCAAACACGAGCATTGTATCACATTAATGGATCGGCAGTATTAAAAATAATGTTAACTGAGAATCCATAATTCATGTTTCAATAATTCAATCATGAACTTCACTAAAGAAAAGCTGATAAGCTAGGTAATTTTCTATCATATATCCACAAAAATTCCACGATAAAGCACCTTTTCCAGATCACAAATATCCAGAGGTAAGATAAATGAAATTATATACTTACAAGTGGTGAGAAAACCAGAGAATAAGGCGCGTCCTGGATTCCATGTCTAAGTCGGAAAGTTTCTCAAATAGTGCACGAACAGCACCAGCAACAACAGCAGGAAAGGCACCCGGAAGGGCCTAAAATAATTAAATGTTGGGAATCACGTAGAAGAAAGAAATGACATCAGGGATTTAAAAACCATCGAATGATTATAGAGTAATCCTTGCTGCTACCTTACAAAGATCCATAATCACGAGTGTATAATAAAGAGTCTTGAATGGTGGCTGTGGTAGCAGCAGTATCTGAAAAACAGTAGATCCAATTGTCATATCTAAAAACCACAGCTCTAAGAAAAATTTCCTGGAATTAATTGGTATAATCTGCCCGAAAAGGTATGCTATCATATACAATGTGAATACTCACTAAAGAGATAAATCCCACAAATTATAAACAGAACTTACCTGAGAAAATAGTGTCTCTGCCATAAGATACTCATACCGAAAAGGAACAGGAAGATTAGCCATGTAGGACGTGCACTCCTTCCGACTAGATTTGCAATAACTTAATTAGTGAAACAAAATTCTATAGAATCTAAGAAAATAAACAAAATTTAGTAACCAGGAAAAAAGAAACTCCGCATAAGCTAAAATGTAGATTAAAAACAAGTATATGCTAGGGAATTCAAGAACCATAATAATGACTTAAAAAAGGTTAAACTAGATACTCAACGCAAAAACACTAGCCCTTAGTAGTAGCATATCTGTTGCCCAGCCGAATCAGTGACCATATTATTCAAAGAGTAAGCCTTGAACTTAGCTTAATACACCTTAAGCTAAGTTACAAATTCAGAAAGTGCATGACTAATTTGCAATGGTTGGGAGGATTAACCAAGATCTAGACCAAAACCAGCATGCATGGACGACAGTCCACAGCAGAAAATTATAGAAGAAAAACATAAAAGACGTCAAAAGTACTCAAGTTTTGTGAAAATACAAACCATCCATTTAAATAGAAGAGCACATCCAGCAAATACTCCTCCACGACAAAGCGATCAATAGGTTGTACATCCTGCGAGTTTAATAGTAACAGAATCAGAAGAAAGGGTGGACAAATAATAAGAATACCAACGGACATCACACAACCCAGATATCAATCTACAAATATAATAGGTTAGAGAAAAAGTAAAACGTTGATGACTGAAATTGTAGCAAGTGTAATAAACTTCCATCAGCATGATTTGTGTCCTATTTAGATGAACATTGACATCACAAACCCGAATATTACCTCCATTTTACTAGCTGGGAATATATTTAACCTACGAATTCTCTGGGGATATCTCGTCAAAGCATCATGCTTTTGCTTGCCACTGTATGCTCTCGAATGATCAGAAGGTGGACTAGGGTGTTCCATACATTTAATGGGACGTAGCTCATGAAACTTTCCAGCAACGAGCTGAGCTTCGAATGAGAGATGAGGCCTAGGTACTAGCACATTGAACATGCATGAAATTGTCATCAATAGTAATATACAACTAACATCAATTGTCATATGAATTGATCAATTCGTTAGACGAAACAAGGTAGATACGGAAATTAAAGGAGAGGGTTTGTTTAAGATTGCAGTCTTCGTGATACAAAAAGAGATGAAAAAATATTACAAAATATGCATACCACTATCAAGTTTCCATCCATTGGAAGCCAGAGACTGTATTCGATCCAATAGATCCTCCACGAAATCCTAAAGAGACCACAATCGAGAGACAAACAAGGCAAACCAAAATTTACTACCTCATGATACAAAATTCAACAGATAACTATCTCAGACAAATAGAGAAAAGCAGAGAATGAAACATCACATAGACTAAAACCCATGCATATTATTTATACATCTGCCAAGACATCTACTGAGACAAAATTAAAGGGGCAGCTAACACAGAGTAAATACAACAACTTCCAGAAGTAAACACTAAAAACAAACCTTCTCTACAAGGCTGCTTTCAAATTCTCCGTTGTGAAAAAAGCTTAACCCAGAGGTGGAAGAGTTCTTTCGGATGCTCAGATAAGCTTGTATTCCAACTAAAACCCTTTCAATCTCATCAGGAACTTGCTGCAAGCCGAAGGGAAATTCAGCGGCCATAACAAGTTAAAATAATAGTTTACAGCAATACATATAGAAGCAGACTACCAAAATTGGTTGCACATCCAACAAGAATGACATCATTATAAAACTGGAAGCGCATATCCAGTATTCTAATAGACTTCAATGTAAATATCATATTTTTCTACACAGTTACCAAGATATTTTCTGGAATGTCTTTATGAGCAGTACCTCAGCAAGTTCTGATCCTCCCCACGGGAGGCTGGACAAGATGCATATAACGTAAAAGTCGGCTTGTGGCTGCCATGATGGATTTCCTTTCTCTTCATCCACGGTGGTGGCAGCTGATGATAACAATGTTTCAAATACGACAATCAAAGAAGCAGGTTGAATAACCTTACTGCACAACTACAGAACCCAAATAAAACATGTTAGAAAAATAGACAAAACATCTCAAAATTTGCACAAATACTGATCTTGTTCTATATACTACTTCAAAGTTTTATTTTTCAGCTGCTTTTTGTGTATCAGAAAACATGAACTTACATATCAAATAAACAAAGGAAACATGAAACAAGATTAGCAACCATACCAGGGAAGTCATAAAGCGAAGTAATATACGGATACTGTTGCAGTTACCAGAATCTAAAGCGTCCTGGCATGTTCAACCCAGTAATAGCAGTCACATTAGGAACAAAAGGAACTGAGAAAGCTTATTTTATCAATCTATCCTTTCCCTTTGATGTACATATTAGATCACTCACCTGGAAATCAGCTTGGACATTTTCTACAATCCTCCGGACAAAATCTTCATTCTCCAAGTTCAACAAACCAATCTTAAACATGTGCAAAGACATGCATCAAAGTTCAGAGTATGTGTATCAGATTATATTAAACTAATATATAACAGGGAACACGATATCTCAGTTCAGAAATAGATCGAAATGCTGAACACAAAACCAAAATGCCAAAGTATGATATCACATATACTTACACAGAGATAAAAATTAGTTAGCCATCCATCAGAAAAACGAGAGATACACAGAAAAAATTCAAGCATTTTCTTTATCACTCAGAAGTTAGAAATGTTACGCTGTGTGTTCTGTTAGATATCACCAAGAAATACCGTCAGTACTATGAATAGTAGATTCCTACAATATGTTATATATGAAATAATAGACAAAATGATCCACCATAAGGGCATTTCTATAATTATTTGTGTTTCTGAAGTGGTTTTTTCAAGTAAAATCCTTGGTTATTGCTACGAGCTATTTATTCTTTGATTAGGATCAGTTCACAGATAATAATATACCATACTCGATCAGAACCTCTACCTAGAACACATCTAAATGCATAACTAACATCCAACACACACCCAGAAAGGAAAAACAAAGAAGCTTTTTCAAGCAAAATAACTTAGTTTATAACAGACTTACCAGAGTCCCATACAAAGGAATCTTATGAGGCAATTGTTCAGCACATTGCAGTAGAAACTGTTAAGATAACAAACAAAAAAACAACATTTATGAGAAACTCAAGAATCCGAGTCAGGAATTTAGACAAGAAATAACATCCACAGAGATACATCTACACATTACAAATCTTGAAAAACCCTAAATAACGATAGTTCGTATACAGAATCAGTGACATATATCATAAAATTAAACAACGAAGTCAACTTACAGGCAAAACTTGATCTCCAGAACGCTCGATTTCTCTTCTAATAACACCAAAACAAATCTCCTGTGTATTACACAGAAAAAGAAAAGTTGAGTGAACTATTTGAGAAAAAAAAAATTAGGGTTTAAGAGCGAGGATGAATGGAGAAGAGTACTGACGATATGGTCTTTAGAGTCGGAGGAAGTGCCGTACTCAGGACCCTTTTCGCCGATGCGAAGGAGAAGAGTTTTCCAATTGCTCATCTTTGGTTTTTCTCTGTTCCTCTTCTTCTTCTTCGGTTCTTCCCCCTTTTCTCTTGTTTGTAACACTCACTTTGGTCACTGCCCTAGGTTTTTATGTCTCTGTCTCGTCAAACAATCTGCTAGATTTTTTTTTTTTTTTTTTTTTTTTCCAATCAGACATTTAATTTAAAGAGGCATAATCTTATTTCTTCTTATTTAAAAAAAAAATTCATATCTCCCGTTTAATCTTAACTAGATTCGGACGTGCGAAGTTATATTTATAAAGTAAATTTATTTAATATTTAAATTTAAAATATAATATAGTATAGAATATTAGGTTTTATTCATGTTTCAGTTTAAATAATTATTTATTTGAGTAAAAGTTTTAGGGGCTTCTTGCTAAAATAGACATTTATTTGAAGTCAATTCCAAAATTAGACTTCTTTTCCTTTTTTTTTCAAAATGCTTTAAAATACCTTTCCGAACTTCTTTTTTCACAAAAATACCTAGCGGAGACTTCTCCTGTGAAGTCTGGTAGCTGGGTTTGAAAAACAATAACCCAAAGATTCTCACGTAATAACGAAAATATCATCGTCTTCAATAGTTCTCAACCACACTTACCAAACAAAATTGAGCTCTCAATGCTTCAAACAACCGAATAAAAGTGATGTTAATGCTTTAAAACTGAGTTAAAAGCTCTATTTTTGTCGATCTCCTCTCTCATTTCAACCATTTAACTCTATAATATCGTTTTCAATATTTACCATCCATATATCTTGCGATTTACTAAGATTCGAGCATAATAACGCTTGGGTTGCTTGGGTATTGTTGGTGTGATCAGTTCTTGGCCGTTTAAGAAGCTAAACACAAGCTCAAACCGAATCTTGGTAATTTTTGCTTCATTTTCTCCGATTTTCCAGAAGGCAGACTTCATGGGTGAAGTCTCAATAGTCAACTGGGGGTTAGTTTTGCAATTGACTTTTTGGGTCTCAGACTTCACGATTGAACCACGATGAAGTCTGAAGTTCTCCTTTGAAAAAAAAACGGTGTTTAGACTTCACCGTCGAAGTCTGCTTACAAGGGGTATAGTTTTGCAATTGACCGTTAAGTCTGACTTTGTACAAAAGACTTTTCCTATGAAGTCTGCGAAAAAAGGTGGTTAGTTTTGCAATTGATCGGAACGAAGACTTTTTATCAAGACTTCATTCTGAGAAGTCTGCGTGAAAAAAGAGTTAGTTTTGCATTTGACCGAAATTCCGAAACATTGACCATTGGTAGACTTCTCGTATGAAGTCTACAACCATCGGTAACTCTTGAATTTAAAAAGTAAAATTTTTTGGTCAATTGCAAAAGTAACCCTTTCTACATAGACTTCTCATGAGAAGTCTGCTGTTAAAAGTCAAACTCTGGTCAATTGCAAAACTATACCCTACTTTATGGGTAGACTTCGCCGAAGAAGTCTTTGAAGGCAAAAAGACTTCATCAAGGAAGTTTAATTATGTAATAGACTTCACAGGCACAGTCTATTACCAAAAGACTTCCTAGATGAAGTCTACTAAAAAAGTCAAAACTATGGTCAATTGCAAAACTAGACCCCAAACTGGTATAGACTTCTCTGACGAAATATTCTTGTGTAGCAGACTTCGCCTGTGAAGTCTGCTCAGAAATTCAAAATCTGGTCAATTGCAAAATTAGACCGTGCTTAAGACTTCACGGGCGAAGTCTGCTTCAGATAACAAAGCAGACTTCATCGTAGAAGTCTACTAAGAGACTTCGCCTATGAAGTCTCTAATGATAATTTCAGTAAAAATGCAATTTTAGCCTATTTTGTAATTATTTTTTTTTCTTGTCCTAACATGTGTGTTACGTATGGCTTTTGATGTTTTAGAAATTTGAACTATTTTAATCGCATAATTATTTTTGTATATTTTTTCTAACTTATTAGGTGTTTAGGTATATAAATTTAGACTTCACGGGCGAAGTCTGCTTCAGATAGGAAAGCAGACTTCATCGAAGAAGTCTACTAAGAGACTCGCCTGTGAAGTCTCTAATGATAAATTTCAGTAAAAATGCAATTTAGCCTATTTCTAGTTAGTTTTTTTTTCTTGTCCTAACATGTGTGTTACGTATGGCTTTTGATGTTTTAGAAATTTGAACTATTTAATCGCATAATTATTTTTATATATTTTTTCTTAACTTATTAGGTGTTTAGGTTATAAATTTAGACTTCACAGAGGATGTCTGTGCGTAGACTTCGTTCGAGAAGTCTCTTGCACTATGTTTTTAAAAAATGGATTTGTATCATATATAATTTGCATTTTCGACATTTTAATTTTTTTTTCAAGTGATTTACTTATTTGTTTGTTTATGTATGAATTTCACATCTCAATGTCTTATATTCTATCTTAAATCGATTTTATGAATTTCTGATAATTATTTTTCAACAGACTTCACCTTTGCAGTCTACTGTCAAACAAACTAACAGTTTGCATTTGTGTTGTTTCAAATGTTTTTCAGAAAATAGTTCAGGTACCTGCTGTCTATGGAGAATGGGTGATGAGAGACTGTAAGTGGCATTTTGAGGTGGATAATCCCAAAGGAGGGAAAATGTTTTTCTTGAGTGATTCTTGTACACACCGTGAACTCATTGAGATGGCACTAGCAGACTATGAGCTGGACAAGAACGACTTCGTCGAGTTAACTTACTCGTTGCCGAATTCAATGTTGCAACTAACGAACACGGATTGTCCTACACCACCTATGCATGTCTCAAATAATAGACAAAGTGCGGTCCTTGGTTGAGTTATGTAAAACGTATGTTGTACGCCTTTGCGTCTCGAGTCGTTTTGGTATGGCTAGTGGCAATGAGGTTGCTGGTGAAAGTGTTGACGAAGACCTTGAGGATGTAGAGGGTTTGAAGACGAAGATATGGATATATCTGATGGTGGTGAGGTTAACGTCAATGACGATGGTGATGATGATGATGATGCGGAAGAATCTTATGCTGGTGAGGTTAAAGAAGATACCTTGAGGATTATACTGTGTATGGGAAAGTTAAGGATGAAGATGGTAGTAAAAATGATGATGATGATAATACGTGTCTTGTTGCGGAAGGTGGCTTTGTTGGTGAAGGCCCAAGATCCAACATGAAATGGTCAGACGGTATCTATACGACTGGGAGTTTTCCTACAAAGGATGTGCTTGTATCCGAGCTGCGTTTGACAGCTATATTGTCGAAATTCACGTTCAAAGTGCATAAGTCTACACAAAAGTTGTTTGTAGCCATCTGCGGTGTGAAAGGATGAAATTAGAGGATTGAGGCGTGCTGTGAAAAACGAACCAAAAAGGTTTTGGGTTACCTTGTACAAAAGATCATACTTGCAATGTGCGGCGGACCGAATTTCTCTGCGCAAACGTCATGCTCCGAGATATATTGCTAAACTGTTTTATGATGAATGGGGAACAATCGATGGAGTAACGTCGAAGATGATTAGATCTGCAATGAAGAATAAATATGGTATGTAGATGAATTATACCACTTCCTATAGAGCTTTAATATTTGCACAACACTTGGTGAGGGGAACAGTGGAAGATGGATATGAGCAGCTGCCGTCTTATCTCTATCGCATCGGGCTAGCCAATCTCGGAACTGTCACTGACCTTGTGGTTGATGATCAAACAATATTCAAATATCTGTTTATGGCTCTTGGAGCCTCTATTACCGGTTTTCAGTTTCTGAGAAGAGTTATGGTGGTGGATGAGTGTCATCTACCGGGGAAGTATGGTGGAGTTATGCTAGTGGCTTGCGGCCAGGACGGAGATTTCCAAATATTCTCGTTAGCTTTTGCTATTGTAGACTCTAAAAATGATGAATCATGGCAATGGTTTTTCACCAAGTTGAGTGGATGTGTCTCCGATCAATTTCCTTTGGTCATAGTGTCCGACAGGCATGCCTCGATTAAGAATGCCATTGAAACTGTTATGCCATGGGCAATGATATATCATGGTTTTTACCCATTTTCAACCATGATATAAGTCCTTTTATTGAGTCTTTTTACTAGTTTTAGAGTCTTTCAGAGTCTTTTCAGGATGTAGGCACAACTGGAGCTAAATTGGATTTATGGAAGCTTTTGAAGCATATCGGAGCTGAAGCAGTTCGGAGAACTGAAGCTCAGTATCGATCGACACCTATGCAGCGTCGATCGACACCATCATCCGGAAGAAACACGATTGAAGATCTCAGTATCGATCGATACCATTCACAGTGTCGGTCGATACCAATGTTCAGAACTCGAAAGCGTGTTTTTAGTTATAAAATTAGGTTTTTCAGCCTCCAAAAAGGCAGACATTGATTCTTGGAGATAGAGGATTCTTGCAATTGAGTGTTGGGAGAAGAACCTTGAACCCTCTTTGTGATATCTACTTTATTCAAGATGTTTGTTTCATTCAACATGTCTGAGTAGATTCCCTGTTAGGTTTAGGGTTATTCAAAGGTATTTGATGAATTGTTAAATTAGATAAATTGTTAGGAAAATCTATAGAGTTCTTCACCTAGACTTGAGATTAACGCTTATTCTAGCCTCGCGAACTAGAATCTGATATTAGGTGGATTAATTGACACAAAAGTGTGATTAGTTTCCTGAACTAGTGTTTGGTGAGCAAAAGACCTACTCGCAAAGAAATTCGGTTTAGGATTTTGTGAACAATTGAACTTGTTCGTTAATGCTTGTTTGAATTTATAGAATTTACAAAGAAATATGGAATTCTAGGTTTAGACATAGATAGTCTTCGCAACGACAGTTGGTTTTCTTTACATCTGTGTTTCAAGTTCAAGAGCGGTGCTTATTTTATTCCTGACATTTTATTTGATTGACAAATTCTGATTTTCCTGCGAATTTCCCTAAGCCTAGCTTTTTCCCTCATTGATCTTACTACTTGATTTTAATTGTTTTGTTATTTTTTGATTACATTTATTTGCTTGGCTTAATTCACATTCTGGAATTTATTGAGTGACAATCTTGAGTCTTTGTGGTTCGACCCCTAGAATACTACAACTACTGCTAAGATACTTTAGGGTATTATATTTGAGCATATCAAATTTTGACGCCGTTGCCGGGGACTCTAATTTCATCATTAGATTTTGGTTTAGAATTTCGACTATGTTGTCGAGCATCGATCGACACCCTTCAGGTATCGATCGATACTTGTTTTAATTCCTGTTATTTCCGTTTTTTAGGTGTATGCAGCATCGTGAAACCGGAAGGAGCAAGAACAAGCAGTTGACCAATCTATCTAACAAAGAGCTAGCTGATTTAGAGTGCACGATCAGAAAGCAAAAGAAACAAGCAGAGATGAACAATCCGATTGTGCTCGCTCGTGATGAAGCTGGGGTTTTGAGAGATCAGGAAGGTCACATGTGTGACGAGCAGGGAAAGAGGCTCGATGCCGAAGGAAACGTTGCTGCTCCTGCATCGGTAGCTAATGAGATTATCCCATTAGCTGTGCGTGGGAATGTTGGGAATGCTCTGGTCAATCGCACCAGAACACTTGGGGAGTACAACAGACCAGACCAGTTCTATGCCAATCGGTCTGCGATTCGTATTCCCACTTTTCAGAGAAACAACTTTGAGCTGAAGCCTGCATACTACACTCTTGTAGGCCAGCACCCTTTTCATGGTCTTTCTCAAGAGCATCCCATGGATCATATCGAGAGGTTCGAAGATTTGGTCACCAGTATCAAGTACAATGGAGTGCCCAATGAGTTCCTCTTCTGTAAGCTCTTCCCATACTCTCTTGGTGGAGATACAGCTTACTGGTTGAAGCAGTTGCCTCCTGGATCTCTGACTACTTGGGAGGAGACTAAGAATGTGTTCCTGAACAATTTCTATGATGATGCGAGATCTGAAGAGCTCAGGAACATGATCTACAAGTTTTCTCAAGGAGCAACTGAGGCATTCAAGGATGCTTAGGTTAGATTTCGATCTTATCAGAGGGATTGTCCTCACCACGGTTTCTCACAAGTTCAGTTATTGGGTATCTTCTTTAGAGGGATCGATTGGAGGTATCAGATGGCTTTGGACGCTGCAAGCAATGGAAATTTCAACACGAGTATCATGAAGATGCTTATATACTGATTGAGAACTTGGCATCTAGCAACAGCACCAAGAACGCCGACTACGAGCGAAAGAAGCAGAATGGGAACGTCGACATGCTGCAGATTGCTGAGGTACATGCGAAGCTGGATTTGGTTCACAATCTGTTGATGGGCAAGCAGCAGAAAGCAATGCATTTCGCTGAAGAAGTCGAGAACGTAGATGAAGGTGAAGTAGAGGACGTCAGCTACATTGGTGGTAATGGATTTCAGAATTCATCGTACGACCGCAGTTTCACTAACAACTCTCAAAGAGGAGGATTCAAGTCTGACTTTAAGTCCACGAATTTCAGGGCAAACTCTTTTGCTCAGAAACCATTTCGGAACAGTGGGTACACTCGCACCTATGGGAATTCATCTTACCAGACACCACCTTCCAAGACTCAGGAAAGCAAGGTTAAAACCATGCTTGAGCAGATTCTTGTGGGGCAGCAGAAGATGACTGTCGACTTCAATGGAAAGATGGATGCCTTGTACACTAATCTGAATGGAAAAATTGAAGCTCTTAACATTCATCAGAAGAAGCTGGAAACTCAAGTTGCCCAAAATGTAGAAACTGTTAAGAGACAGGATGGTTTCCTTCCAGGAAAAACGGTGACTCCCAAGGGAACACGTTCACGCTATTACCTTGAGAAGTTGAAGAGAGGTCATTCCAGGGGTGAAGAAAACCTACTCTCCGAAGCAGCTCGTCGATCTTGCTAGAGATGACGACGATGAGATTCCTGTAAATACTCCAGTATTGATCGACACTCACCTAGTATCGGTCGATACCAACCACCATCGATCGACATCCGCTCAAAGTTCTGCAGGACCTGTTGTGCAACCACAAGCATCGATCGACACTCCCCCAGTGTCGATCGATACCAGTCCAGACGTCGAGAGGAAGTAGTCCACAGGACACACTGGGAGAGTCTACGTGCCTAAGATACCTTTCCCTCGACCCCCTGCCAAGACTATGAAAGAAATAGAAGAGGTCAGATGCAAGGCAATGCTAGAAAAGTTGGTTGTTGAACTCCCGTTCGTCGATGCTATCATGACTTCACCAGCATACAGAAGGTACATCAAGAGGATGGTGTCAAGAAATGTAAATCTTGAAGAAGGAGTACAAAAAATCACTCAAGAGTGCAATGAAATTCTTCTCAACAAGATTCCAGAAAAACTACCAGACCCTAGAAGTTTTGTATTGGATTGCACAATCTTCACTGAACGTTTCGAACGCTCCCTTTGCGATCTCGGTTCCAGTGTCAACATCATGCCGTACTCAGTGGCTAAGAGAATAGGGATGACAAACTTCACACCTACAAGGATCTCTCTAATCCTTGCTGACCGTTCAGTCCGATTTCCCGAAGGATTACTCGAGGACGTTCCAATTACAATCGAAGACTGCTTAGTTCCGACTGATTTCATAGTCCTAGAGTACGATGTTGAACCAAGAGATCCACTAATCCTAGGCAGACCTTTTTAGCCACTACGGGCGCCCTGATCGACTGCAAGAATGGGAGAATATCTCTTAACATTGGTGATCTGATCATGACCTTAAACATGGAGAAAATGATGAAGAAGCCAATCATTGATGGGCAGACATTCTTCATCGATACCTTCAGTGACATATCGGATGAGTACTTCATGCGACTACACCCCGAGAACCCGTTGGAGAGAGCACTGGTTTGTTCAGCTGAAACAGAGATAGACTCCAGCGAGGTTGCTACTGGTACGCCACAATCCTTGACAGTAGTGCTAAGGCATCGATCGATACCACAAAAAGTATCGATCGACACCGACTATTTCTTCCCGAAGAGCAGGTTGTCTCTCGTGCCATATCTGGTTCGTTCGGCGATTGGAGTGAGGAGAGAGCTCCTAAACTCGATCTTAAACCAGTCCCCGTCAACCTGAGGTATGTCTTTCTTGGCTCTAGCTCCACATATCCTGTGATTGTTAATTCTTCTTTAAACAACGCAGAGGTCACTTTACTGCTAAGCAAGCTGCGCAAGTATCGCAAAGCTCTCGGCTATTCTCTTGATGACATTTCAGGTATATCACCAGATTTGTGCATGTATCAGATCCATTTGGAGGATGAGTCGAAAGCTTCAACTGAACATCAGAGGAGGCTTAACCTGAATTTAAAGGAAGTGGTAAAGAAAGAAATCATGAAACTTTTGGAAGCAGGAATCATCTATGCCATCTCTGACAGCAGTTGGGGCAGTCCAGTTCATGTTGTCTCTAAGAAAGGAGGATTCACTGTGGTAAAGAATGAGAAAGATGAGCTGATTCTGACAAGAACGATCACTGGGCACCGCATGTATATTGATTACAGGAAGTTGAATGCTGCTACAAGGAAAGATCATTTCCCATTACCATTCATCGACCAAATGCTCGAAAGGTTAGCAAGTCACCCATACTACTGCTTCTTGGATGGATACTCAGGCTTTTTCCAGATCCCGATACACCCAGATGATCAGGAGAAGACGACGTTCACTTGTCCCTACGACAAGTTCGCTTACAGGAGAATGCCGTTTGGGTTGTGTAACGCTCCGACTACCTTCCAGAGATGTATGATGTCAATTTTCTCAGATATGATCGAAGAGTTCATGGAGGTGTTTATGGATGACTTTTCAGTTTATGGGTCTTCATTTAAGGGTTGCGTAGACAACTTATGCAAGGTACTTCAGCGCTGCGAAGAGAAACATCTAGTTCTGAACTGGGAGAAGTGTCACTTTATGGGAGAACTGGGAGAAGGCATTGTTCTGGGACACAAGGTTTCAAAAGCTGGGATTGAAGTTGATAAAGTAAAAGATTCAGGTTATGACAAGTCTCCTGCCACCAACATATGTGAAAGACATTCGGAGTTTCCTTGGTCACGGCGGATTCTATCGCAGATTCATTTAGGATTTCTCCAAGTTGGCTCGTCCACTTAGTGCTCTTCTATGTAAGGATGTCACCTTCGATTTTACACCAGAGTGTCTCGTCGCATTCGAACAGATCAAAAAGGCGTTGGTTACTACTCCTATTGTTCAACCACCAGATTGGAACCTCCTCTTTGAAATCATGTGTGATGCGAGCGATTTCGCAGTTGGGTCAGTTTTGGGACAGAGGAAGGACAAGAAGCTCCATGTTATATATTATGCCAGCCGGACGTTGGATGATGCTCAAAAGAACTACAACACTACTGAGAAGGAGTTACTAGCTATTGTTTTCTCTTTTAAGAAATTTCGTTCTTATCTGATCGGGAGTAAGGTGACCGTTCATACAGACCATGCCACTCTCAAGTATCTGTTGCAGAACAAGGATCTAAAACCTCGTTTATGCCGATGGGTTCTACTGCTCCAAGGTTTGGACATCGAGATCAAAGATAAGAAAAGAGTGGAGAATGGAGTTGCAGACCATCTCTCACGAATGCGGGTCAATGAAACTGTGCATATTGATGATTCTTTACCTGAAGAGAGGATCTACTTCATAGAAACTGGAATTCGACACAAGTCTGATTCGACCCTGCCACTGCAGAACGCAAGCATCGATCGACACCCCAGTAGTATCGATCGACACCCAGACAAAATCTTGCGATCTCCCCGTGTCCAAAATGTCAGCATCGATCGATAGCAGCTATTTTCCAGTGTTGTATCGACTATGGATCACTCTTCTGCTGAGGAATCATTGGCTGTCACTACTCCTACAGAGCCTTGGTATGCTGACATAGCTAACTACCTTGCTGCAGATTACAAACCGAAGCATCTAAAAAATTATGCTAAGAAGAAATTTATGCGATATGTTAGACGTTTCTTTTGGGATGAACCATACCTGTATAAGCACTGCTCTGATGGGATTTACTGAAGATATATAAGTGATAAGTGATGGTGGGACTCACTTTATCAACAAGATCTTCGAAAAGCTGCTGAGAAAGTACGGCATGCATCACCGCGTCACCACACCTTATCACCCTCAGACCAGCGGACAAGTCGAGGTCTCCAACAGACAGATCAAGGAGATTTTGGAGAAGACAGATGGCGCAACACGGAAAGATTGGGCAGTGAAGCTCGACGACGCTCTTTGGGCTTACCGAACTGCGTTCAAGACACCACTCGGCACCACGCCATTCCATTTGCTGTACGGGAAGGCATGTCATCTTCTAGTTGAGATCGAGCATAAAGCAGCCTGGGCTACTAATTTGATGAATTTCGACATCAAGTCTGCTGCTCAAAGGTGATTGGTTCAACTCAATGAGCTGGATGAGATCAGACACCTCGCCTATGAAAACTCCAAGCTGTACAAAGAAAGGACTAAGGCCTATCACGACAAGAAGATCATTTCTCGCCACTTTGAACCAAATGACCAGGTACTTCTGTACAACTCTCGTCTACAGTTATTTCCTAGGAAATTGGTTCTCGTTGGTCAGGTCCCTTCACAATCAAGGCAGTTCGTCCACACGGTGCAGTCGTGTTGGTGAATGCTGAGGGAAAAGAATTCACTGTCAATGGACAGCGGGTGAAACAATATTGGGAGAAAGCCACCATTCCAGATAGCCACATACTGCCTCTGGCTGAACCACCAACTGCCTGAATAATGCCAATGTCAAGCTAAGGACATTAAACAAGCGCTTGGTGGGAGGCAACCCACTGGTGAGTCTATACATAGGTTTTTCCTTTGATTTTTGTTTTTGTTTTTGTCTTTTGCCGAGACCATAGAAAAATTGTGCGATCATGATGCAAGCATCGATCGATACCCAGCACCCAGGTAAGTTTTTCTATAAAACCCTCAGGTTCTCTTCTTCACTCCCTCATTTCTCCATCGATCGACGCCGCCGTATTGTTCCGATTCTCTCTTACCATTTCTTCATTTCTCAACCGTTTTGCTCAATTTTAAACCCTATTCCACTCGGATTTTTGCCCTCATTATCATCCCACCATTCACTCTTTCGATCTACAAGGTAATGCACTCGAATTCCTCCCTCTTGGATTCGTTGGCAGGTTTGGAATATCGTGATTTTTGTTTCCTCTGTTTTGGATTTCTTGCACTGTCTCTTTTCACGACTAGCTCTAGAGGAATGGGATAGAAAATGATAGGGATGGATTCACTTGAGAAATTCGTTAATATGTTGTGATGATTGAGTTGGAATACATTGCAACTGTTGGTATATGTTGAATTACTCCCCTGCTTTTATGCAATACATGTATGACGTTGTTATATAATTTGGTATTGGCCTTGTTTTGATTCACAGATGGCTCCCCGCAAGAAGGCACGTCATGCCGAAGCCTCCGGCTCTAACCCTCCACGCCGTGAGTTCAGTCTCCAGGACGAGGTGGAAGCTTTCTGTGGATCGTTCTGGCATGCCGGCGTCGTTACAGCTTGCCTGACCAGAGATCGTTACAGAGTGTTGAAGGGAGGCTTCACAGATGCCACATGTCCCCAGAGTTTTCTTGAGGTCCATATCAGCGACCTGAGAGCTGCGCCACGCCGTTCACTGTCTCCCTCTACCCCTGTTGTTGCTGCTCGGCCTCCCTGGCCCAAGCTGGAAGGGAAGAAGATTATCTCGAGTCGTGATTGGGCAGTTTGCCCAAGGAGGAGACTGAGAGCGACGCCTGCGTCTATAGGACTATTGCTAAGGAATGGGACGACTACGACACATTTTTCTACAACGAGTGGCTGCGTGTTGCTATGGTCCCTACACGTTTCATCGATCTTCACACTACGCGTCGTCTGGGCATCGACGTGGATCTCTCTGCCATGCTTGATAAGATCGGTTTGGGGACATTATACTCGCGATAGTACGATCTCTACCCCGACCTTATTCGCCAGTTCCTCGCTACAGCACGAGTCTACTACATAGACGAGGTCCACCGCAATGCTTTGGAGGGCACTCTGACCTTCCTGATTTGAGGGATCCGTTACAGGCTACCAATCCCCGATCTCTGCGACATCTACGGTTTTGACCGCGATATCCAGCAGGTAGCTCTGCCTTCCCAGATTCATGATGTGCAGGTCTTCTGGAGACACATCGGTCTTGGAGCATACCACTCCAAGACTACAACGCAGATGGACGTTCGCCATCCCACTCTTCGTTGCATCATCCGTATTCTGAGCAACACTCTCCTTTGCAAGATGGAGCCGAACAAGTTGAGGATATCGGAGCTGATCCTGCTATACAAGGCTGTCGGCGACCTCATCCCTGAGGATAGATATGAGTGGCCCGAGTTGAACCTCGCGGTCAACATGTGCGCCGTTTTTGCGCACCACCTGGTCTCTCTGAAGACCAAGCCATTCTCTGGACGCAACTACTCTTCTGGCGGAAGACCGAGTCGGTTGGCAGCCTCCTCACTCCCATCTTCGAGCATTTCGGCATCTCCACTTCAGAGTGCTCGATCGTCACATCTCGCTCTCTTATGGACGAGCAGCATATGCAGCACAAGTGTTGGCTGAAGCCAACCCACCGTTGGTGTCTTCCTACGACCGACGGTGAGCTCTTTGTGTACATGCCCAACCGTGCTCTGACCACCATCGCAGGCGATGTTTCCAAGTTGCGCTTTGAGCTAGATCCTAGCCTGCTTTCGGTTGCTCCGGCTACACGTGTACGCGCTCCGCCACGTCTCCCATCCACTCCGGTCGATGCTGATGCAGCACCCGCCCCTTCATTGACTTTGCTGGAAGTCAGCCCCACCGTTCACAGCGCCACCAGACATCTGCTCCTGCCCCTTCATTTCCTCCACCACCGGATCTGCCGATGGAGACCGCTTCTTTTCAGAGGTACGTCGTGGAGAGCCTACAGAGCATGTGGGCCACTGTCTCTCGCTGCCGCTGCATGTCATCTACGGATGCCCACTACTCTACACCCGACCCTTCATCCCGCTATGCTGTCTCCGACACTGATGACTCTGATGACTAGACTCTGTTTCTTGGGTTTCACATTTTCCCTTTCCCTGTTTTCTTTTTCTTTTGTTTGTCTTTCATTTTGAACTTTTAGATCTTATTGTCGTCTCCTTCTCAGTACTCATNGGATATCGGAGCTGATCCTGCTATACAAGGCTGTCGGCGACCTCATCCCTGAGGATAGATATGAGTGGCCCGAGTTGAACCTCGCGGTCAACATGTGCGCCGTTTTTGCGCACCACCTGGTCTCTCTGAAGACCAAGCCATTCTCTGGACGCAACTACTCTTCTGGCGGAAGACCGAGTCGGTTGGCAGCCTCCTCACTCCCATCTTCGAGCATTTCGGCATCTCCACTTCAGAGTGCTCGATCGTCACATCTCGCTCTCTTATGGACGAGCAGCATATGCAGCACAAGTGTTGGCTGAAGCCAACCCACCGTTGGTGTCTTCCTACGACCGACGGTGAGCTCTTTGTGTACATGCCCAACCGTGCTCTGACCACCATCGCAGGCGATGTTTCCAAGTTGCGCTTTGAGCTAGATCCTAGCCTGCTTTCGGTTGCTCCGGCTACACGTGTACGCGCTCCGCCACGTCTCCCATCCACTCCGGTCGATGCTGATGCAGCACCCGCCCCTTCATTGACTTTGCTGGAAGTCAGCCCCACCGTTCACAGCGCCACCAGACATCTGCTCCTGCCCCTTCATTTCCTCCACCACCGGATCTGCCGATGGAGACCGCTTCTTTTCAGAGGTACGTCGTGGAGAGCCTACAGAGCATGTGGGCCACTGTCTCTCGCTGCCGCTGCATGTCATCTACGGATGCCCACTACTCTACACCCGACCCTTCATCCCGCTATGCTGTCTCCGACACTGATGACTCTGATGACTAGACTCTGTTTCCTCGGTTTCACATTTTCCCTTTCCCTGTTTTCTTTTTCTTTTGTTTGTCTTTCATTTTGAACTTTTAGATCTAATTGTCGTCTCCTTATCAGTACACATTGAACTTATGGCTATCTTATGATTATGTTGCTTCTAACTCGTGCTCTAGTGATCTAACAGTGCTTCATCTAACATTTGGCTCTCTGGACACAATTTTGGGCATTAGTTTCACGCAAAAAGGACCTTGGTATCGATCGGTTACTGGTATCGGTCGATACTCAGCAGCATCGATCAACACTGGTTACAACATCGATCGATACTTAAACTAATACACGGTACCTTTGCGAAAACCCTCCAGCCATTCTGTTCTTTTGCTTTCTTTTGCCCCCTCTAGGCTAGATAACACTGGGGACAGTGTTGTTTAAGTCTAGGAGAGGTAGTTACTGACATTGTGTTTGTTTTTCTTAGAGTTAGTCATCTTTGAGTCAAATTTTGTTTTATTGAGTCAAAACCTGTTGGAGATTATGAACTTTTGCTTGAATCCATTACTCTAACTTTGTTTTTAAGTAACCAATGTCACAGAATCAACTCTAAGATCGACTAATAAAAAATCCAAAGACTGGCCAGTTGACTAGAAAACACCCATGTCTCCAGCATATTTTTTCTAAACCTGAGCCCAATTTTGCACTTCATTTCTGAGGTCAGTGTTCACTGAACTTGATTCATCATTCATATCTGACAAAGGAACCCATGTGTTTGAAAATTATGGTATACCTCTCCGTTGACACACGTTGATACAAACAAAAAATGCATGAAAGATGAAATGATCCGCCGAGTAGAGGGCTAGGAACATTTCCAGTGATCCCACTTTTCTACTTGGATAAGGAATGATCACACAAAGGTCTAAAGCGAGGGGTAGGAACATTTCCCGAGACCCCGTTATTCGCCTAAGACCTTTGATACTTTGAGAGGGGAGAACCGGGGATTTGGTGGCAATCACCATCAATACTTGCGTCTCAAACCTTAATTTGTATATGCGAAGCTTAATCCAAAATGAAGATCATAAAAAGAGATAAGTCTGGGGAAGAGGAAAATCATATCAAAGTATGAAACTTGGGTGGTTCCTTGGTCACGATATCGCATGAAGAAGAATCTAGAAGGTTCCTGAACATCAACAACAATGATGAAATGGCAATGAAAGATTTAGTATGATTGATGCTATGAAATAATGTGTGGATACTAGGAAGCTGCAATTGTCTACGGAGAAGTACATGGCGGTTAGATCCGAAACTGATTAGGTGACATCTGGGAGCTTGGAAAAAGGTCACTACAATGTTTCAAGAACAAGTGAGTCTCCGTGTTTTCAAACCTCTTTCTCTGTTTTGGTTTTCTGTTTGCTTGAAGGCAAGCAAAGACTAAGTCTGGGGGAGTTGATATATCATGGTTTTTACACATTTTCAACCATGATATAAGTCCTTTTATTGAGTCTTTTTACTAGTTTTAGAGTCTTTAAGAGTCTTTTCAGGATGTAGGCACGACTGGAGCTAAATTGGATTTATGAAAGCTTTTGAAGCATATCGAAGCTGAAGCAGTTCGGAGAACTGAAGCTGAGTATCGATCGACACCTATGTAGCGTCGATCGACACCATCATCTGGAAGAAACATGATTGAAGATCTCAGTATCGATCGATACCATTCACGGTGTCGGTCGATACCAATGTTCAGAACGCGCATTCTTCAGAAGACCCGAAGAAGAAACTGAAGTTTTCCTTATTTTTGCAATGAACTCCAAAGCGTGTTTTAGTTATAAAATTAGGTTTTTCAGCCTCCAAAAAGGCA
Source organism: Crucihimalaya himalaica (assembly GCA_004349715.1). NCBI lineage: Eukaryota > Viridiplantae > Streptophyta > Magnoliopsida > Brassicales > Brassicaceae > Crucihimalaya > Crucihimalaya himalaica. Next base: position 28,742 of record SMJT01000125.1, read on the forward strand.
GACATTGATTCTTGGAGATAGAGGATTCTTGCAATTGAGTTTTGGGAGAAGAACCTTGAACCCTCTTTGTATTTACTTTATTTTAGATAAATTGTTAGGAAAATCTATAGAGTTCTTCACATAGACTTGAGATTAACGCTTATTCTATCCTCGCGAACTAGAATCTGATATCAACTTGATTAATTGACACGAAAGTGTGATTAGTTTCCTGAAGTAGTGTTTGGTGAGCAAAAGACCTACTCACAAAGAAATTTGGTTTAGGATTTTGTGAACAATTGAACTTGATCGTTAATGCTTGTTTGAATTTATAGAATTTGCAAAGAAATTTGGAATTCTAGGTTTAGACATAGATAGTCTTCGCAACGACAGTTGGTTTACTTTACATCTGTGTTTCAAGTTCAAGAGCGGTGCTTATTTTATTCCTGACATTTTATTTGATTGACAAATTTTGATTTCCTTGCGAATTTCCCTAAGCCTAGCTTTTTCCCTCACTGATCTTACTACTTGATTTTAATTGTTTTGTTATTTTTGATTACATTTATTTGCTTGGCTTAATTCACATTCTGGAATTTATTGAGTGACAATCTTGAGTCTTTGTGGTTCGACCCCTAGAATACTACAACTACTGCTTAGATACTTTAGGATATTATATTTGAGCATATCAGGTAACAAGAGGGATATGTTATTATCACCTACAGAATAACATAATCACGAAGTACAAGGGAAAGCAACTTATGTACTTGGTGAGTTATGATTTTAATAGATACATGGACGCCTTACGTGAGACGAAGCCCGATCTTGCAGCTTACTTGGAGAACGCAGATGTGAAACTATGGGCCCGTGTTCACTTTCCAGGAGAACGATACAACAAACAAATGAGCAACATTGCTGAATCGATAAACTCCGCACTTAAGCCAACTCAAGGATTTCCCATACCCTTTCTTTTGGAATTCATACGAGAGAAGCTAGGAAGATAGTTTTTTAAAAGGCGAGAAGACGCTATCAGTCTCACAACCAAACATAGCAAGGGAGTTGAATATTTGCTAACTATTTGTCA
>SMJT01000125.1:40293-93031 GCA_004349715.1 Crucihimalaya himalaica
AAGGGTTAATTGAGAAATGTCCATACATTGCTTTCACAATGTTGACAATTCTCTCATCCTCATCATCATCATCCCACCGTGGGAACATCTCATCAAATGGTTTTTCCACATAGCTGCAGACTGTGGTCTACAAACATAAAAATGAATAGAGGGAGATCAGATAATATAATAACAGACACACATGTGTGAAGGAGATCAGATAATATAATAACAGACATACCTGCTTGAGGATGCCATTTCTGAGGTTTTTCCTCCCTCTCGATCCTTTGTAAGCTAGGAGAGGTGGCCTTCGGTCAATGGGGATAGGATCTCTGACCTCTTTTGTTAAGTCCGGTAGGGCAAAGTAAACCCAGGACTGCAATGCTTGGACAAATCCGCTGATGTGATAAGTCCTGGTGATATCAGCAGCCTTCACCGATGAAATCAGAATCTTGAAAGCTACTCTTCCCCAAGGGTATGCAGCAAACTTGTCCAGATCCATCACCAACCTAGCAAGGTTCACATTGATGCCCTGATGGTAAGGGTGAGCATCAATGCAGCTGGCAAGGATGGCTAGAAACCCCAACCTCACTCGATCTTCCGGATCCCATGGAGCACAGCGTGTACACGATGATACCAAGTTTTCATAGCTTGGTCTAACCGCCACATCGACTCCAAGCTTTACCCAAAAATCCCTCAGCTCATCCGTGATCTCAGCCTCAGGCTCCGGAGTCATAAGGTTTTCAACATAATCGCAGTTGAGCCCGGTGATGTGTTCAAACACGTTTAAAGAGAATCTCACTGGGACTTCACCAACTAGGCTCCAAATCTCATGCTTCTTGAAGCATACAAGTTGGAAACTGAGCATATAGTGGACCAGCCTTGATGACCATGCGATCTGTTGCTCGTGGTACATTAGGAAGACACCCAAAGGGGAAGTCCAAAGCCTCTCCCAATCATCACGAGCTAGTGCACCCTTAACAGCTATAAGAAGCTTAGGTGTTCCGCTGTAGTAGCCTATACTTTTCTCAAGCACGGGCTAAGCGTCTTTGGTGAAATGCCTGTGTGGAAACTCTGGCATATGGTGAATAGCCTCCTTAACTTCATATTCAGCTATTTTGCGCGAAAGAGCCATATTACAAACCTATGTCACAGAAGAAAAAAACGGGAAGTTAGATAACTGTGAAGTGTACGGACTTCGCCGGTGAAGTCTTCATATAGACTTCCCTTATGAAGTCTCCAACAATCTAGTAAAAAGGGACAGACGAAGACACTAAACTGAAATTTAATTTGATTAGCTGTACGAAGATGAAGATGTGAATGAAGTTGCGATTTCCAGATCTGCGAATAAAATAAAAGATGGGTTTAGATACAGAAAAAAAAGAAGAAACAGTTCAGAGAAAGAGTAGAGAGAGTGTGTCGTCGTAGAGAGAGTGTCGTCGCATGGAGATTTTCCGGCGAGAAAGAGTGTCGGCGTTTAGAGTTTGGGGTTTTCCCGCAGGGAGGAAGAAAGCGATAACTTACGGCGAAAGAGGAGAAAGAGAGTCTGCGCTTTTTAGAGATTTCCGGTGACTTTTGGTGATTCGGAGAAGAAAAAGAGCGATGGAGATTTCTTAATTTTTTTACCAGATTAACTATTGCAATTTCATTAATTTTTTTAACCTAAACGTCTTTTCAGTCTCCGAAATTTCTATTTTGACAGACTGTAAATTTTTGAAATTTTTTGAAATTAGATAATATCGGTTACTTACAGACGAAGTGTATTGCAGACTTCGCCAAAGAAGTCTCTCGTAGAAGTCTGCGTGTGAAGTCTGGTCATGAAGTCTAAAGTCTGTCATTTTCAGACTTCATTTAGAGACTTCGCTTACAGACTTCGTATATTTACAACTGTAAATTGTTTATGCCGAAGCTGTAAATTGTTTAGTAATTTTTTTTTTCCCCCTCAAAACTTTTTCCCCCCCAAAATTAGATAGATCGGTGACTTACAGAGGAAGTCGGTGGCAGACTTCACCAAAGAAGTATTTCGTAGAAGTCTGCGTGTGAAGTCTGGTCATGAAGTCTAAAGTCTGTCATTTCCAGACTTCATTTGGAGACTTCGTATATTTACAGCTGTAAATTGTTTAGTAATTTTTTTTTTTCCCCCAAAACTTTTTCCCCCCCAAAATTAGATAAATCGGTGACTTACAGAGGAAGACGGTTGCAGACTTCGCCAAAGAAGTCTCTCGTAGAAGTCTGCGTGTGAAGTCTGGTCATGAAGTCTAAAGTCTGTCATTTCCAGACTTCATTTGGAGACTTCGCCTACAGACTTCGTATATTTACAGCTGTAAATTGTTTAGTAAATTTTTTTTTTTCCCCCAATACTTTTTCCCCCCCAAAATTAGATAAATCGGTGACTTATTGAGGAAGTCGGTGGCAGACTTCGCCAAAGAAGTCTCTCGGTGAAGTCTGTGTTTGAAGTCTTCTCATGAAGTCTATACAGACATTACTGAAGAAGTCTGTAACCCTTAAAACAAAACATTAAAGAACCAGAAACGCTGCAATTTTTTTTTTTTAAAGTCACGTCCTTCAGATAAGATACGTCCGTCTTTTCAGTTTCCCATCTATTAATCATTCCACCTCCATAGAGGAATTCATTTCTTCACTGCTTTTATCTCAGCAACACAAAACTGACAACAAGAAAAAGAAAAACCCGATATATGCTTACAACCTTCTAGCCGAAGCAAATGAAAGAGACAATGGAAGCAAAACAGATTAGTGTTTTAAAGTCAAGATTCTCCGCGCCTACTCTTACTCCGTTCTCAATGAAGGTCCCTATTGGTCCTACGTATTAGTAGATGAAGCGGTAAGAGATATTCACTTACATGCAGACATGCAGTCACATTAATCTGACAATACAATACTTTGGTGATGCTTTTTTCTTATGCAGGGAACTAAGATGGAGTTGGTGATTACTCCACTACATGTGCCAACGTTCTCTAGATTTGAGAAGTATGAAGGGCACTGGATTGAAATACAGAAAGTAGCAGTACAGCCAGGATTTGCATCGTTCCGTGCAACAAACTCTCGCTACATACTTACAATCCTGTCTACAAAGACTTGAATCATAAAAATCGATCCTTTGAATGACAAGCACTACTTGGATTTTTTAAGTTTGACCCAAATACGTGACATCAAAACCAATAGAGAACACTTATGATGTAGATACTATGCGCATGCTCTGCAACACATGCCCCCTTCAAGAGAGTCCACATGGCCGTACATTTACAAAGAGTGTGTTTCACATCAAAGATGCCATGTAAGTTTAAACCAAACAATAATAATACCATGACGAAACTCACAGTACTGTAATTTACAACCACCTTTTATTAATCATAATAGGGACAATATGTTAAAGTGTGTGGCAACCGGTGAACACGCTTATAACTTCTAGAATGACTTTAGGAACAGGAGGGGTGGAGCGGTGATCGTGGTGCTTAAATTATGGAGGATAAATCTGTTCGCGCGTAAGTGTGTTATTCCTACAGTTTAACATATCGTAATTAATCTCGACAATACCAATCTAATTCCCACAGGTGGTGATAATGACACTTGGCTGGAAACTGAAGAAGGTTTATCAGACATTTTGTTCAACCCAGCTATGGAAGAGGTTGAAGATTTGAGAGACGACTTCTTGATGTTTGATATGATAGAAAGATACAGGGCAATTGTCCCTAGATAAGAAATTTATCTATCTAAATCTCTTTTTAAGAACATAAGTTTATTTATAATATATTAAACTTTGTTTTGGATTTATTTGAATTTCATACGATAACAAAATCTTACAGACTTCACATGCGAAGTCTACCGTGAGACTTCACCCAAAACTCGAGAAGTCTGTAAGCCCTAAACTCTAAAATTTGAACGTTTATTTCACTCTTTGTTAACAAATACTAACATTTCACATCAAAATAGTATAATATATTCAAAATCTAACAACTATACGAAGGATCGCCATTTTATATCAAAAACATATCAATCTAAGTCTAACCCTAAAGATATATGTATGGATTCTTACCCATTGAAAACCTCTAACCTATATGCCTAACATGGTTTACATCAAATGGCTTAGTTTTATGAATTTTGTTTTTAAACCTATTCGATTTGATTTAAAATAATTTATCTTTCAAAAATTTTGATCGAAATAATTTTTTCTCATTTTTTAATTAAAATTTCACATTTAATTACGGTTCCAGACTTCATGGTCGAAGTCTGAACCGTAATTAAACCGTAGAAGTCTCTTGGTGAAGTCTGTGCTGGAAGTCTACAAAGAAGTCTGTGATGGAAGTCTCCTAGAGAAGTCTCTAATTGGGTGTTATGTATGAATACGAAGTCTCTTGGTGAAGTCTACTCGTGAAGTCTACTTTTAGAAGTCTCTAGGTGTTCTGTATGACCAATTCTTTTTGTATTTTTGCGGTTTTCGAACTTTGTATTTGATTTACAAAATCAAGGTTCCGAAAGATAATTAACATAATAAGAGAAATTAAAGATAATTAACATAATAAGAAATCAAAGGTTCTGAAAGATAATTAACATAATAAGAGAATTAAAGATAATTAACATAAAACTAAAGAAATAAAGTTCCAATCCATTTCAAAAGAAATAAAAAATAAAAAAATTAAAGGTTCATAGAAAAGATTGTGTTTTGTTGTCTAAGATGAAGATGAAGATCCCGATGAAGATGAAGATCCCGATGAAGATGAAGATCCCGATGAAGATGAAGAAGAAGATGAAGATGAAACTCACACTTACTAACCCTGACCTTGAGATGTCAATGCAAAATTTTGTCAAACTGGTGAAGAAAGAGTACGACAATGCACGAAAAGATTGTGTTAAGCCAAATCTAAGAGGACGCGGGTTGATTAGAACTCGGGTGGAGAGTTGAGTTATGTAGACTTGAGCAATGCCTTTCATCTTTTCACCATTTGACTCAAGATAAAACTTTCCACCCGAGTTCCAATCAACCCTCGTCCTCTTAGACAACAAAACACAATTTTTTTGTGCATTATCGTACTCTTTCTTCACCAGGTCGACAAAATTTTGCATTGGCATCTCAGAGTCTGGATTACTAAGTGTGAGTTTCATTTGATTCTTCTTCTTCATCTTCATCGGGATCTTCATCTTCATCTGGATCTTCATCTTCATCTTCATCTTCATCTTCATCTTCATCTTCATCTTCATCGTCATCTAGAATCAATGCTCTCTTCACCGACCGCCTGCTACTCATCTGATATGCGAAGACATAAACATAATAGCTTTGAAGATATGAATAGACGGTTGCGATTCCCAGATCTGCGAATCAAATAAAAGATGGGATTAGAGTTTGGGGTTTTCCCGCAGAGAGGAAGAATATCGATAACTTACGGCGAAAGAGGAGAAAGAGTGTCGCCATTTAGAGATTTCCGGCGACGTTTGGTGATTCGGAGGAGAAAAAGAGCGATATTGGCGCAGAAATTTGATGTTTCAAAAAGTTTAAATTTCATTTCAAAACTGGCCAAAATAAAAGCACCAATTTTGCGAAGCACCAATTTTGCGACGATTCGACGGAAAATCGTCACAAAGCTGGCGGAAAAACCACTATTGGTCAAAATTTCGGCTGCAACATGGCAATTAGTTAGCGTCGATTTTGCGACGAACGCAAAATCTATATATACGGCACCAACCTTTTTCCCACTTCGCTCATTCCTCTCAATTCCTCCCATTCACTCCTACTTCAATTCCTCCAATTCACTCCAATTAAGAGGTATGTTTTTTTAACTTTAAATATTTATTAATTTATTATTTTAGGATAGAAATATATGTAGTTTGGGATTGAAATATTAGTATAGGCTTGGAATATTAGTATAGGATTGTGATATTTAGAATAGGATTGGAATGTTTATATTTGCTTTGAAATATTACTTATTGAATATTAGAATAGGATTGGAATATTTAGAATAGGATTGAATTGTTTATATTTTGGTTTTACATAATTTTATTATATTTGACTGAAATTGAATATTTAGAATGTTAATTAATGTTTGAAAATTTTTTTTGTAGATGAGTAGACGACATAATCGTCCGCATTATGCATATTTTGTGGGATCACGAGTGGGCCCATCATCATCGACTCCTGGTGCTTCTCGTCTAGGATCTTCTACGTCTGCTAGTGTACAGGCGCCTTCACAGATGTCACCGCCACCTCCACCACCTCCAGCATCGCCACCACCAGTTGATGTGCCAGTTCCAGCACCACATAACCATGACACACTTATAGCCCAGGTCAACAACCTTCTGCGACAACCGGGACGTAGTGATCTTGATCGATTGGATAAAAATCGACCTACTAAAACATTTTAATAATTTAATTATTATTTAAAACAATTTAAATAATTTTATAATATATTTTTATTAATTATTTTTTATATGCAGGTTTACCGTAGATAATCGTGTTAATAGGAGCGTGGCAGATTGCATCAAGAATTACTTCGTCGAGCCGCATGCCAATTGGTCTCAGGCGCCTCGATATATCAAAGATATTTGGTTTGAGATGTTTGCGGTAAAAATTTTAATTTATTTTTGTCATATTTTAAATTTTATATTTTCTTTAACTATGATATTCTATTTAATATGGTATTTTTTTGTAGCAAAAATGGCATTGGGATGAAAGTATAACCGGAGACGTTCTCCGAGCCTTTGAGGCAAAGGCATTGAAACACCTTGCTGGGACGGTTTCCAACTGGAAGAAAGAGTGGAAGAATAAGGGCGATGACGCAATGCCGCGGAGTATGGACCCTTATTGTTTGGCGCAGTTTAGTTAAGTATTGGGAAGATCCTCGTTTGCAGGTTGTAGCTGCTGGATGTTCTAAGGCACGTAACTTTGATCCTGACTGTTACGGACCACCTAAGCACACTGCGGGTCAAACGTCTTTTGCCGCAAAACGATTAACATTGGTAATATTTACTTATCAAATTATTTTGTAATTAAAATTGGTAAAATTTTTATTTGTTTATCTAATATTTTTTGTATTTTCTAATTAGGCTAATGCAGGTCAGCTACCTCCTATTGTGCAAGTCATGGTCGAGACCCACAAGACGAAGGATGACACATTTGTAGACCCGCGGTCCGAGAAGGTCTACAACAATGTGAATGCCAAGGTTATTGAGCGTCAGACCCAGTTGGCCCAGACATCTCCAGGCGGTAGTTCCGTCCAATTTTTTGACTTAACAGTCGACGAGATTGATACCATTTATAAAGAGGTATGTCTATTTTGTAAAACTTTTTTTGTTTACTTTAGTTTAAAATTGTTAATTACAAGTTTTATTTTTTTATTTAAGGTTGCTCCGAAGAAAAAGAACTGGGTTTTCGGAGTTGGTTCCATAGAAGATGTTCCGGCTGCATGTTCTTCATCATCTAGGACTTATGTTTTTGACGATCCTGCTCTCTTGTGGACTCAGTTATCCATCGCAAACAACGAAATAGAGGCTATGCGACAACGACAAGAAGCGACGAAACGTGAGCTCTCAAGGTTAGATCAGCTATTCGAGATCATCGCAGTTGACAACCCGACCTTAGCAGAGGCGTTACGCAACATACGACATGCCCAGCCACCACCTCCTAATGAAGAACAATCGACACAGCCACCACCTCCTAATGAAGAACAATCGACAAAATTGCAACGGGCTGCAGCGGAAGCGGCCAATGCAGATCTACCGGCATTCGACCTTGGAATGATGATATTTAGTTTTTTTTTTTGTAATCTTAAAAAATATTTGAATTTTTTAATATTGATAAAAAAATATTTTTATTTAAATTTTTAATTTTCAATTTTCAATCTTCAAATTTTTGTATTTTATTTGGATTTAATTATTAAATTATAAAAAAACAAAATTATTAAAAATCGTTGCAAAAACAAAAACGACGCTAATTCGTTGCTAAAATATTTAATGCAATATCGTCGCTAATTTTGCGTCGAACTAGCATCGAACAGAAACTAAATGTTGCTAATTCGTTGCTAACTGTTCGACGCAAAAATGCCGCTAATTGTGCGTCGAATTAGCGTCGAATATTTAGTGACGTTTTTGCGTCGAATATTTAGCGACGATTTAGCATCGAAGGCAAAACGATGCAAAACTTGCAATGATATAGAGACGTTTTAGGTTTTGCAGAAAATCGTGGTTTTTTCCTTGCTAAAACGTCGCTAAGTTTGCGTAGATTTAGCAACGTCAATATGCGTCGATTTTGCGACGATGTTGGTGACGACGCAAATTTGCGACGATTTAGCAACGATTTCTATTTTGCGTCATGTTGTTTGCGAAGTTTTAAATTTCGTCACAAAGTTGACGCAAAAGCCTTTTTGCAACGATTTTGCGATGAATATGGACGTTGCAAAACGTCTGTTTTCTTGTAGTGTGAGGAAGACAACAAAGGCATAGAACTTACAGATTCATTAATAGGGACAAATATTTCATGAACTTTCCTAATCTGAGTCTTGTTCTCTAAGTAGATCGGAGCATTAAAATAAGTAATCTTCTACAATATTGCTAAACATTCAAGAATCAGCTTATTCATGTCAAAACTCCGAACATCTATTATAGTTTATTTAAGAAATCAATTAAGAAGAAAAAGCTATGTCAAGTATAGAGACGAACCCACGACTTCAATAGGAGGACCTTCGTCTTTGTGACCACCAAAGCGACTGCCTCGACCACCAAAGCATCCTCCTCAACCACCAAAGCGTCCTCCTCCACCACCAAATTGTCCTCCTCCACCACTGAATCTACCATCGCTGCCGCCGTCTCGTCCTCCCCTTCCCCTGAAACCTCCACCACCGCGAATCAGTGGTCTCATCTTTTCTCCTTTCTTAAATTCGGCAAAGACTGCGTTTTTCCAAGATTTAGATTCGAAACATAATCCCTAAAACAAAAGGTAAATACAAAAACGATTAGTAAATTTAGAAACCCTAACAAAATCACGAAGAGGATCATAGAAAGAAACCTAACCATCACCACAAGGAAGAAGAAACCAAAACTATTGAAATAGTTTCATGCCGAATCGCCGAATCAAACCAAACGGCCGAATCAAACCAAACAAAATCCAAAACCGAGATTAGGGATTTGAAGAACAATCGCGAAATTAGCTAGGGATTAGAGATTCGAAAAAGATGAGAGAAGGGGAAGAACAATCGAAGAAACTAGGGACTAGGATTTGAAGATGGTGAGAGAAGGGGAAGAAGGATCACGAATGAGGGTTGATAATTGGGAATTATCGAGACTTAGGGGGAATCAGATGTTGACAAAAAAAAGGGGGGGGGGGATTAGGTGGATTTAGTTAGCCCAATGTTTTTGAATTCTTCCGAGTGTAGTCGCTAATTAGTTGATAATCAATAGCAATTTTAATAATAACTAGATTAAGCCATGTCGAATATATGAGATTATAATTTAATATTTTAAAATTTATGAGAAAAACTAAAATATAAAATTTGAGAAATATAACTAAATCACCTGTAAAAACAATTATTGATAAAATATTGAGAACGTCTATTCAAAATCATTCACCAATAAAAAGACCTAATAAAGTTACAATTAATTATTAATTTTGATATATACATCTTGGTTTATATCTATTTGAATTATTTTTAATCATATTTGACTTTTTTTTAAATCAACATAAAATTAATCAGTGATGTTATTTTGAATTTCTTTGCTCAATGTCTTTTGGATGGTAGCCATTTTTTGAAAAGTATAAGAAAAACCAACCAAAATCAGAAGAAAATTTAATAATCATAAAAATATATAAATAAATATTTTTACGACAACCTATTACAAAAACTAGAAATGGATGAGACATTTTTCTTAGAAAAACAAATTTTATTTTTAGAGAGGATTTTCGAGAATGATGGAATATTTGAGTGAAGTGAATGAGTAAAAATGAGCGCATATATATATTAAAATTTATTGTTCGTTAGTCGTTATTTTACGACTGATTAACGACTCGACGAAATAGTCGCATATTAGTCACCAAAATGGTGACTATTATGCTACTACAGTTTTTGGTCGGCATATTAGTCGTAACTTTAGTCGTAAAAAGGCGACCCGGCAGATTAGTCGCTAAAATAGCGACTATAGTTTACCGACTGAAATATAGTCGTAAATTTGTCGTAAAATAGCGACTACTATAGCTACTACGATCATTGGTCGTAAAAGAGCGACTCAGTTACGACTAAATTTTATAAGTCACCAAATAGTTGGAAAACAGTGGCTAATTAGTTGCAAATTTTAGCGACTAATTATTTAGTCGCCATTTCTAGTCAGTAAAACGTTTTCTTGTAGTGTTTGATTTCTGGATCAAGGGACATGGCATTGAGATGAGACAACACACTGAGTAGATTCTCCCTTCTCATTTCCATGCATAGAGTTTACCATATAGTTTAATCAGTTTTCACCTCTTTTAATTTATCTATCTTTTATTTTGCAAGTTGTTAAAGAGCGTGGAGATGGTGGTGCAGAGCTGGTAAAATCAATTGGTGATAAACATGCCAGTCTTGTCAGACCAGTTGCCAAATACTACTCTGCGCTTAGAAGTACCATCACAATTCCTTATATGCATAACCACAATTCTTCTTTTATATTCGTAACCATCTCGCTCCTAACCTGAAATTAGGACAACCATAGACCAGAGTTACACTATGATTGAAAAGATAAACAAACATTTCCAAAATAGTGATTTACCATATTCTCAGTCTTTATCACTTAATGTATTGAAACATCTCTTTGATAAAGACATTAAGAGATTTTTTCTTGTCTATTAGAAGGATCTTTAGTCCTTTGTTAGATGTGACTCTAAACACTGCCACATATCGGTTTAAAATAATATTTAAGAATATTAAACAAATATAATCATCTTAACATATTAGAGTTAGTAGAAACCTTATTTGATTCGAATAACTCAGTGATGGTCTTTTGTTGAAACTGAAGAAAGTAGTCTTCATTGAGCACCACAATTCTTCTTTTGGCTTATTTTCAAGACCATCTAAGAGAAGGACCGTCAATTTGGAAACCTATGACATAAATTTTTGAAGTACAAATTATAAATTTCTTGATATTCAAAATATGAGTTTAAAAAGTCAATAGTTGTTCAATTAAAGTCGCACTGATTTTTATGTTTTTCATAATATATAATATATTAAATTTAAAAAGTACACCTATAATATTAGATCTCAACATAGGGTTGAAAAACATGTCTTTGCATCTGGAAAAAATCAATTTATAGGATTACAACATTATTATTACGCACTTGTAAAGATCTTTCTCGATTTCTAGAGAGAAAGCATATGAAGGAGAGATTATACATACCGCAATAATCATCAGCTAATAGGAATCATTGTATAAGTTGTAGCTTAACTCCAAATCAGTGAATCCGAGCAAATCCTGACCCAACACCACAACCACAACTATATGCTCCACTATATGTATGGTGCCTGTCACATAAACATTAGTTATCATTGACATTTAAATATTAAGAACAAATTACAAGAATTCTGTTCACAATGAACAATGCAATCAAATCTACCAAAAAAAAAATGAACAATACAATCGTAAAATGATAGCAAGATTGACATTTTTCTATAATGAGAGCATGTGTGTTAAAGAATTTAGGTTTAGCCGCCAAAAAAAAACTAATCAAATATTTGCTACTTGATTTAGTAGTTAATGTTATCATATATTACAGAGATTTTACGGAGATTTTATTTGCTACTTGATTTAGGAATATTCGTGAGATTTCATATATATATATATATATATATATATATACACATGTGCACTTTAATTAAATATTTGTATCTATATATTTTTTTGTATCATATTTGAAATATAGATTTTCTAATAGATTTATTTAAGGAAACAATATTATTTGAATATATTTTCGGATTAAAACGTTTTAGTAGTTAAGGTATATACTAATTATCGGGAATCAAATTTCCCGTATTTGTTGTGATTTCCTTACGATGAGTATGTTAAACTACCATTATCTCTACAAAACCGGGGATAGTTATTGTTTCTTCCAAATCTGATAAACAAAATGATTTTGAATGAATTTGGAAATGTAATTAATGTTGTCTCTTTTCCATTTTTAACAATCTGATAGTATTTTCATTAATTAACAAATCCAGTTACCCTAACTAATTAGATCTGAACAATTTTTGATCTGATTAAATAGATGTTATTGAATGATTTTGTTTTTATGGCAATTTCTTAAACTGATATTAAAGATAATTGGTTAGTATTCCGTTTTGATCGTAGGTAAAGATATTGTCAAAGATTTGCGGTTACAGACCCGACGCAGATGGATCAAACCAAGATCCACGTGTTTTTTATTTTTCAGATGTCAAATTTGCCCTTACGCAACTTTTTTTTTTATGATCTTCAAATATTATTTGTAAGATGATATTTCATGTAAAAAAAAAAACTTTTTTTGTCTTTTTACCTAAGTGTGATTCTCATTTAATAGTATAGATACCCCATCTTTTAATGAAATATATGAAAACCACAATACCCCGCACAAATTTTTATTTAATGAATTTAATTTTCCCCTTTTAGTCTTAATTTGAAAGAAATAAATTAAAAACAAAACCTAAAAGCGAGAAGAGAAAAAAAGATCGTCGTGTTCTCGCTCCCGCGTTCCTCCATCGCCACTCTCGCCGTCCGCCGTGGAGCACGAGCTCTCCATCGCCGACAATTAGCCCGAGCTCTCCATTGCCGCCGTGGAGCTGTCCATCGGTGATGTTTTTTTCAAATCGCTTTATTCAAGGTCTTTCATTCTAAGAGTAGTTGATTTTGAGTTTTGGATTTGCAATTGAATTGAATTTGATTATTATGTATGCACATGGTTTCTAGATCATTTAGGACTTTGAATTGGTTACATCCTCAGGAGTAGGAATGGCAATAATCTGCTCGTTCATATCTTGCGATATACATGGTGCTAGGATATCGTTTACCACTTCTAAGTTGCCTGTAGATTTACTAGTGAATAACTCACGAACATAATCCGAGATTAAACTCGTAAACTCGTTGTCCTCGTGAAAGGAATTACCATCATCATCCTCCAAAACAGTGAGTCTACTCAGTGTCCTTCTGTCCCGCGTGACTTGGAAAAAATAAGCTAAGTTTTGGTCGCCACCTTGCAGCCAAAGTACTCGACCACGTTGTTTCCACAAGTCTTCCTCCGCCTTATAATCTTCCTGTAACTCTGCAGTAATCTTTCCTATAAGTTGTGAATCCGGGATGCTTGCTGAAAGGGCCAGCTCCAATAATGCTTGATTTTCTATAATCCTTTTTGCTATTGAATCTTTGATCCTTAGTCGATGCGATCAGATTCCTTCGACACTCACCAATTTTCTTCTCGACTATTTGATTTGAACAATCCTTTCAAGTCTGAGCTACCAGCGCATGAATCTCCTCTTTGTCACAGAGCCTACGATCAAACCTAAAACGGCCCCTCCTTTTAACTCGAGAGTCATCTATGAATGTGAGGAGAGGCTTGTGATCGGACCTTTCAAAACGCAAATACTCAGCTCTCCCCGACGGGAATTCTTCAATCCAGCTAGCATTAGACAAAGTTCTATCGAGAAGAACTCGAACAAAGTGATCATATGATTTCCAGAGTGATCAACATCCCAAAGACCATTCTGCGAATATAAGCTTTGGAATTTAACAAAAGACCCTTCTCGTCTCGGCGGCCCACCCCTTTTTTTACTCTGGTCCACACTGTCATTGAAGTTGCCAGTTTGGAGCCAAGCTCCCTGCCGAGTGGAACCTATAAACGAGATTTAATCCCAAATCTCCTTCCGTTTGCTGCAATTCGGATGTCCATACACTAAACTTAAGTAAAAAGTTTTGGCTTTATACTTGATCTTAGTATCAATAAAATTCGTACAAGACGAAAGAACATCTAACTTAACATCACTTTTCTAGAAAAGAGCTAGTCCCCCATTTAGCCCTGTTGGAGGAACCGTAAAATGATGTCTATAGCCCATCCACTGAAAAACATTGAAAACAAATTCATTCTGATTCTTTGTTTCCCTGAGAAACATTATGTCAGGAAATAATTTCAGTCTTGTTTCCCTTAGACGTCGAACTGTCAGGGAGTTTCCAAGCCCTTGACAGTTCCAACTGGTTGTAATCATTCATAATTCGGAGGTTTTTGGGAACCCACCAAACCCTTACAAGAAGAAGGTACAAAAACCTTATAGATAGAAGCTACAGGATTTGAACCATCATCCTCAATAGGAGGAAATATATTACGCTTACTTTGACTCCTAGCCTGTCCAGCAACAGCAAACTCGACTTCTTTTCTCTTATGCCTCCTCTCAGCGTCTTAGCTACTACGCAGCGTTTAGTCCCCGAGTATGTTCTTGGTTTCCTCCTTGTAGTAGTCGTTGCTTCACTTCCCGCACCTATAAAGAATTCCTCTACTCCTGTCTTCTCCGATGGTGGCCTTTCAAACGGAGCTAACTGACTCCCTGCCTCCTCTAGATCATTCACCAAGTTTATCTTTGCATTAGAGCTTCCATTAACAAGATCAGTAGCCACGCCATTAAGCGTAATTGTTACATCCATTAGGCCCTCAAAATAGCTCAATCGATTAAACACGGATGGGAGAGGAACCAGTGCTTGTTCAACCCGTTCAAGAGCAGGTCTTCGTTCCTTAGTTTTAACCGGAGATGATTCAAGGGGAAGAGTGCCACTCTTAGTAAGCTGCCTACCATTTTATTGATGCGGGGATATATCCAAAAAAAACTCAATCCTCTTAAGCACATGCCTCTTTTCTCTAGAATTAACTCGTCCCTCCATAGCAACCACCTCTTGGATTTATCGAGACAAAGCATATGTATTGTTTTGATTACCCGTCTCCCTACTAGGAGGGAATGCCAAAGGAGTTGCCTCATTCGGGTCTTCATCTCCATTTGATCTTGAAAGTTCACGTGTAGTACTCGAGTTCTCAGATTGTCTTGTCTCTATTCCGAAAGTGCTCTCGCTGCCTATGATAATCAGATTGTTGAGCTTTAAAAACAAACGATCTCCAGCTTTATGGTCCCTCTCATAAGTGGACCCTTGAGGTATTCTATTGATGGTGAATTTGTCTCTAAGCCTGTGATTGTCTCTGTTATGATCTTGTTTGTCATCGAAATGCTTCCCAGTCCCAGTGGATCGTCGGGGCATTGGTGATCGGGATCTCTTTCCAAGAAGCTTCCTGTCTCGTGCACCAGAGTAGTTAAGATGTCTTCTGTGCGGGTGCTGCATCTCATCCTCCCTTCGTGTCTTGTCTAAAAGTGATCCTTTTCTCTCGTCCTTCTTTCTCCTATCCTCGTCAACCCGAATTCGAGTATTCAGCTGATTAATATCTTCTTTTTTTGGAAAAGGAACTTTTCCTTCCTTTAGTAGCTTTGCAAGGCATGAGTTTTTCTCGTGTAGTAGGCTCATACAACATAAGCAATGCTTCTCTAAGCCTTCATACTCAAGCGTTATAAATACTTCGTCTCCAGTTGGTGTTTCGATCTATATTTTTTTTGCCAACGGTTTAAAAGCATTTAACTCCACTCTAACTCTAGCTTCAGTTGCGTCTCGATCAACGACCGTGCCAAGCTTCCCTCCAATTGTGTTTAAAGTAACCTCATTTCAGAATTGCAAAGGAATACCATGAATGCGAATCCAAAACGGTATCTTTGATGGAAAAGCATCTGAGACAATAGGTGCCCACCTCTTCAATACAAACATCCACCATTATAATGAAAAGGAGCCCTCGTCAGCACTCTTTGGAGATCTTCTTCATTCTTAAACCTAAAGATGAATTGTCCTTGTCCGAGATCTCGCCCTGCCATTCCTGCTTTGATCGGCCAGATTAAGGGCATAAATGCTAGCAACCCCTTTATGTTATGCACTTGCAGATTTGTTACCTTACCAATTAAGTAAATTGATTTGCTTCGATAAGTGAGGAATTATCAACGTCAGGAATCTGGATTGGCTCTTCTCGAATCCACAAATGACTCTTTGCTAAACTAGAGACACAACATCCATCGTTCACCATCTTTTCGTATCCAAGCAGATGAGCAGCAATCTCGACACTTGACCAGGCGAGAACCTTTCCAGTAAACTGAACGCTCTGAACCCGGAAGAAGACTCGGAAGAAGTAGTGATCGGAACAATTTGAGAAAACCAAACTACACTCGACAGTAAACTTGAGTCGCACGACAACACCACAAACTCTATATCAGGAACAGATTTGTGTGAAGAACCTTAAAGGAAACACAATCAACGATGAAAAGAGGTAGAAAACAAAAGAAAATCTTCAAACAACTCGCAGATCTACAGATCAGAGGCCGATCTAGATCGTGAATTTTTGAAAACCATAATCACCCCTTTCATCGCCGCGAAATATTTTTTGTGTATGAGCTGTATTTAATTTCCATAAAATATCATAAATAATTATCACTTAGTTATATATAATCTAATTGACAAGCTTTATATGTTATACACGCCTTTAATCTAACGCAGGATAACGAAACCTTCCGTGTAATGAATCATGTTCATAACTCATAAAGATATCAATAGCAAAAGAAAAGAAAAAAAAAGAGGTAAACTTTTTGACTGCAGCATCAATAAGAATAAACCTTCGGTGTTTTTTTAGTTAATTTTATTCTAAAAGAAAGAGAGAATAGTTCCTACAAATACTTAAGAAGAAGTGTTTAAAACAATGACAGATAAAGAGAGAAAGAGTGAGTCTATACAAGCAATATCATTAGGTGTAGACAATTCATTTTGATGAAGCTGTTTTTGTTGACCATTATAAATCGGCAACGAGTTTATTACAAAGACACATAAACAGAAGGGATTCAAGATGTTAAGAGCCACACATTGCAAAAGACATCAATCGAAACAAAACTAAACTCAATATTAACAAAAGAGAGAAAGGTTGAGTCTTTTCATTACATGAACTACCACCTGATGTAAACCATTCATCATCAGTATCTGCTGGTGCACTGAGGTGAGCTCCAGGATCGTAGTCACTTGTGGGGGAAAGGAAAGGAGAGTCATCCAGAAAAATGCTAAACTATAAGTGCTATATATAACAATGAGAGAAAGATTGAGTCTATTATTTAAAAGCAAAATCATTATGAGTAGTAGACCATTGATCCTGATGAAACTGATTGTGCTGATCATTAGGAATCTTCAACTGGTTTACTACAAAACAAAGAAACAAAAGGATTTCTTAGATGTCAAAAGTGCAAGAAATCGAGTTTTCGAGTATATATATGGTACCAAATATTTATCTTGTGACTTTACCTGGTGGACCATTTGTATCAAATGTCCTCGTTGCCAAACTTGAAGGACTCACCTCTGACCTAACAGCTACGCAATCCAAAAGACATTAACTAAAACAGAAACAAACCTAATTTTCAAAAAGTGGTGTACTTTAGAGGCAAGAAATTTACAAGGTGTATTTGTTTGTTTCTCTAAGACACGAGTTCCTTTAGGAACTTGATAAATAGAAGTCATGATTGCAGCTGCAATTTTAAGCGCTTGGAGATTTTAAGAGAGATTGGAGATTTTAAGCAGGATATATTAAGAGGGAGATTTTCTGTATTTTAAAAGGGAAATTTTAAGAAAAAATTAGTAAATAGTATTTACTCTCGAGATAAAATAAAAACATAAATCACAATAATCATCATTCTGAATTGTATTTATTCTCGAGATAAAAAATTCAGTATATTGTATTAACTCTCGAGATAAAAATTCAGTAAATTGTATTTACTCACCGATCATGTTCATTTAAAATATTTAACTATCACTTAGTTATATATAATCTAAGTGACAACCATTATATGTTATACACGTCTTTAATCTAACGCAAGACAACAAAAACCTTAAGTATAATGAATAGTGTTCATAACCCATAAGAGATCAATAGCAAAAGCAAAAAAAAAAAGGTAAAATTTTTGATCGCAGCAGCAATAAGAATAAACCTTCAGTGTTTATTAGTTAATTTTTCGAAAAGAAAGAGAGAGTGATTCATACAAATACTTATGTAGAAGTGTTTAAAACAATGACAAATAAAGAGAGAAAGAGTGAGTCTATACAAGCAATATCATTAGGTGTAGACCATTCATTCTGATAAAGCTGATTTTGCTGACCATTAGAAATCGGCAACGGTTTAATACAAAGACACATAAACAGAAGGAATTCTAGATGTTAAGAGCCTCACATTGCAAGAGACATCAATCGAAACAAAACCAAACCCAATATTAACAAAAGAGAGAAAGGTTGAGTCTTTTCTTTACATGCACTATCATCATAGGTAAACCATTCATCATCAGTATCTGCTGGTGCACTGAGGTGAGCTCCAGGATCGTAGTCACCTGTGGGGGGAAAGGAAAGGAGAGTCATCCATAAAAATGATTAACTAGAAGTGTTATAACAATGAGAGAAAGATTGAGTCTCTTATTTACAAGTAAAATCATTAGGAGTAGTAGACAATTGATCCTGATGAAACTGATTGTGTTGATCATTAGGAATCTTCAACTGGTTTACTACAAAACAGAGAAACAGAAGGAATTCTTAGATGTCAAAAGTGCAAGAAATTGAATTTTCGAGTACATATATAATACCAAATATTTGTCTTGTGA
Source organism: Crucihimalaya himalaica (assembly GCA_004349715.1). Lineage (NCBI taxonomy): Eukaryota > Viridiplantae > Streptophyta > Magnoliopsida > Brassicales > Brassicaceae > Crucihimalaya > Crucihimalaya himalaica. The sequence goes on from SMJT01000125.1 coordinate 58,971, forward strand.
CTTTATCTGGTGGACCATTTGTATCAGCCAATGTCCTCGTTGCCAAACTTGAAGGACTCACCTCTGACCTATCAGCTACGCAATGCAAGAGACATTAAATAAAACGGAAACAAACCCAATTTTCAAAAAGTGGTGTACTTTAGAGGCAAGAAATTTACAAGGTGTATTTGCTAGTTTCTCCAAGACATGAGTTCCTTCAGGATCTTGACGAATAGAAGTCATGATTGCAGCTGCACAAAAACAAAAGAATAAGCAAATATTTCATAAAATCTAGAGGTAAAACAGTCCATAAGAAGAATGTGGTCCTTGTGTTTTATATGTACGTGATGCAGTACTAATATAAAATTCTACATGGTCAAGCATCATACTTGATTGGCTTCCAAGCAAATCGTTGAACATCTTTATTTGACGCGCTATATCGAGTTTTAAGTCGTAAACTTTGAAGAAATTTGGCTCTCTTTCAGAAGCGACTCCCAAACTAATATATAATAAACAAAAATTCAAAGTTATACAAGGAAGCACATAATCAAACTGAAATAGAAACATAGACTATAAGATATGTACTTAGTTTGGTGAGATAACGACAAATCTTGTGATTGTCATGCAGATATGTCACCGTGTCTTCAAAACTCATGTACGTCCGAATACAGTCGCACGATATGAAACAGAATAGTTAACACTAATCTACAGAGATTCATGAATGCTTTAGACTTTGTATAGAAAGTATGAATACATGGTCTATGATCTCTGAAACATTAGACGACGGCAGGTGCAGAGATGATCTTGACAACGTGTTTCGCTCATAGCTTTTAAGGCAACCTAGTGAAAAACAAAGATGGATTTCTCTCTTTTAGGAATGAAAGAAGATTTAAGATTGTTTCATGTAATTGAATATACTATAGAGAGATGATTACGGTAACTAGATTTTTTTGTTTTTGTTTTTTGGCGGGACTAGATTTTTTTATTTTTTTATTAGGTTTGATACTAATCCATTCATCGTAACAATACCACAAATCACTCAATCTGAAAAACTCAACTTTTCTCTCTCCCATGGATGCCATATCCGATTCAATCTCTTAATCTGTGCTAGCAAAATACAATCCCCCACAGAAATATCATTACCATTAAGAGAAGAAGAAGAAGAAAAAAAAAGAACATTTCAAACCTTGGGGTGGCACTATAGGTGTTGTACAATGAAGGAGCCTGTCAAGTTTCGATCTTTTTGTTGACCCATTTCCAAACACCATGATTCTTGTAAGAGAGAGAGATAAAATTGGGTTTCTTCTTTGGAAATAGCCTTGAAACAGAGAGACACGAAGGAGAAAGAGAGAGAGAGATTGGAGATTTTAAGAGGCAAACTATTCAAGACAGAGAGATTGGAGATTTTAAGAGAGACTGGAGATTTTAAGAGGGAGATTTTAAGAGGGAGATATTAAGAAAAATTCATTAAATTGTATTTACTCTCGAGATAAAAGAAGAAACATAAATCACAATAATCGTCATTCTAAAATTGTATTTACTCTCAAGATAAAAAAATTTTATTTACTCTCGAGATAAATATTCAGTAAATTGTATGTACTCACCGATCTTGTTCATTTAAAATAATTAATTATCACTTAGTTATATATAATCTAAGTGATAAGCTGTGTATGTTATATGATTGCTCGAGTAATTAACCTGAAATACTTTACCCGCAAGGGCACGGTGAAGTGCGCAGTAGTATGTTTGGGGTCGATCCACAAGGATCAATGATACTCTATAGATTTGCGAGATTCGTAAATAGCTAAAGCGTAGAAGATGTGTTTTGATTTTCAGAATTGTAAATAAAAATGCAAGTAAATAAATGATGTAAACTATAAGATTAAAGACATTGGGTTATAGGGTATTTCAGAGAAACAATGATCAATAAGATGAATGAACCATGAAACTCAATAGATAAAACCGTTCTAGAACATGAAAACTTAATTAGACTAATTCTCTTTCAAGACATTAATCCCTAAATTTGACTAATCAATTTTACAAACTGTCGTTTGAGACCTCCTAGTCAAATCAGCTTTATCAAACGAGATCACTAGGTTCACAATACTACATAACATCAACTGTCGTTGGCTAAGAGCATATTGCTCAATTCACATAAATTCAGGCAACCTATCAACACTTTCATGCATAGATAAACCTAGGATCTAAACCAGGGTGATCAATCCTATTCTAGCATTATAAATATGTGAGTTGAAGAACCAAAAAGTTAGAGTTTCCTAGAATCAATCAAACCATCAAACCATTGAATCCCCTACTTAGAACCCTAGAACCCAACTAAGAGATCTACTCAGACATAGTAAAAGAAATAACAAAAAGAGAAAGAGATTCATAAAACATAATGAAATTGCAATAGATTAGGGTTCAGAAATCTTCTCCAAATTGTCAGGAAAGATCAATCTCAAATCCCTGGGAGTAGCTTACAAGATGAAAGTCTCTCTAGAAAAATAGAAAAAGCATAAAAAAGCGTAAAATAATGTAAAAGAAAATGTGTCTAATAAAATTAGGTCTTTGGGTATTTATACCCTTTTGCAAAAAGAAATAAAAGATAAGATAAGATTGAAAGCGTCGCTCGATCCGATCGATCGATCCAGTTATGGATCGATTGATCTCTTCCTCTTAAGCCCATCCGAGGGCTTGGATCGATAGTTCTCCTTGTGGATCGATCGATCATTTGGTTCTTCCTTCATCTGGCAGTCCGGATCGATCGATCGGTCTCTCCTCTTTCATTCGGCAGCATGGATCGATCGATCCTAGTGTAGACCGATCGATCTCTTCTTCATTCTTTTTTTGTCTCGCGATCATCCCAAAAAATAGGTAAAGACTTCTCATTCCCGCGTAACGTCCCGTAATCTATAGAAAACTAAAAACTCGACCAAAAAGTCACATAAAGACACTATAAAGACGTAAAAGAGTCAGAAAAGATGTTAAAACGTAAGATGAATGACGTAAAAAAAACAACATATCATTATACACGTCTTTAATCTAACGCATGACAACGAAATCTTCAGTGTAATGAATCGTGTTCATAACCCATAAAGAGATCAATAGCAAAAGAGAAGAAAAAAAGAGGTAAACTTTTTGATCGCACCAGCAATAAGAATAAACAACGATAAATGAGGCTCATGGTGAGAGAGAAAGAGAGATAAGAGAGATCGAACCAGGCTCCTCAGAAGAAGAAGAACCCATAATTTCCAGGCAGAAAAGAAGAAAAACAAATGTAGTTTCTTGTACTTTTTCTTTTGTCGGAGAATATAAAAGAGAAAAAGAGAGAGAGAGAGAGAGAGAGAGAGAGAGAGAGAGAGAGAGAGAGAGAGAGAGAGAGAGAGAGAGAGAGGTCTAAGTAAGCTAGAGGTGGAAGATGGTGAATACACTAAAGAATACGATGGTGATGTTGATTCGATGAGATCAAATTTGCTTGCTTTGATTTGATACTGAAAGAAAGTATCCAATTTGATCCTAATTTTTAGAGCGTAAATTCAGATAGTAATAATAACTGAACCAGAAAGTAAACCGTCAAGATCCTCAAAAATTGCATAACTTCCAAAATGTGAACTAAGCCAAAGTTATTATAGAGGACAGTGATACTTTGCTAAGTTACTTCATTTGGATTACGTAACAGCAAAAACAGTTATGTATAAAAATTCAAAAGTTTTAACACCGATTATAGAAAGAAGACTTAACTTGATATGTTTTGAGTTTTGATCTTTGAGCTGAAAATATTATAAAATGTAAAGAAGGAAGTTTCTTGGTTATCCCATACTAGACTCAAAGAGTTTAGTATCAAACACCAATATTCAGATTCCAGCACATACAGAGTAAAAGTTGAAATTAAGTTTACTATTGTCTAGTGAAAATGAGATGTGCAGAGTACACTAATATTTTATGTTATATAAGGTTGAGAATTAACACGAAACTGAATTGCGGAAGGAACACTCATTGACGATTCCTTTGGTACTTTGCCTTTTAGAAAGAGAAGCAAAACTATTTATAAAAGAAAATAAAATAAAAAATTAATGACTGAAATAAAGAAAATATTCAAAATATCATCATCATAAACAAAAACAAGATGGGCAAAAGAAGATATATTTTTTTTTTATGTATAAAAAGAAAGAAATCTTGGTAACTTATCCACAAAGAAAGACGGGTTTTCGGCCTATTCCCCCACGAACTATGTTACTTTATCGCATTCATACACGGAAGTTTTTGTTGTGCCAAATACTACAGTAACTAATGAAAATTTTGAATTTCTTACACGAACTATCTTATTCCGGTTGAAATCATCAAATCGTGAAAATGAGTTATTGTGCCGTTAACGGATGTTGACACGTAAGCGATTAAAAAAATGACGATTTTGCAAAATACCGAATCAAACCCAGGTCCTCATATTGTCACCTTTAACCACTGAGCCAACATGTGTTTTTGGTATTTATTAGATCCAACATGTTTATATTGTTTACTCGAGAGCACTGTTTTTGAAGGACAAAATGACGTCGTCTCACATTTTGGGGTTTTTTTTATCGATCTAGGGTTTGAGAAACGGAGCTAGACGAGAGAGATTTGGGGATTTCCCAATTTGATTAAGGGCTTGAGATACAGAGATGAGAGAGAGACGAGAGTGAGTCGAGAGAGAGAGACGAGAGTGAGTCGAGAGAGAGACAAGAGTGAGTCGAGAGAGAGACGAGAGTGAGTGTAGAGTGTGACGAGCGTGAGACGACAGTGATTTGGGAATCGACTAGAGAGATTGGGAATCAAAATTTGGGTATTTTACAGTTGGAGGGGTTTGAGAGACAGAAACGAGTGAAACGAGAGAGAGAGAGGCAAGAGTGAGACAAAGACAAAGAGGAACAAAGATCTGAAAACGGTGAGTTCCCATTGCATGTCCGAGAATGAGGTAAGTTCAATTTAGCTTTCTGGTGAATTTAGCTTTCGAATTTTGATAGCTTTGAATGATTGAACTAACCATTGTCTGTTAGTTAAGATTAACTTGATTAGATTGTAAGATCAATTTAGCTTTCTGGTGAATTTAGCTTTCGAATTTTGATAGCTTTGAATGATTGAACTAACCATTGTCTGTTAGTTAAGATTAACTTGATTAGATTGTAAGATTATTTAGTGTCCACCATGTGTTCGACGAACCTTTATAATATTGCTCTCGAGTAAACAATATATACATGTGGGATCAAATAAATACCAAAAAGACATGTTGGCTCAGTGGTTAAAGGTGACATTAATGGCACAATAACTCTGTTTCACGATTTGATGATTTTAACCGGAATAAGATAGTTCGTGTAGGAAATTCAAAATTTTCATTAGTTAATGTAGTTTTTAGCACAACAAAAACTTCCGTGTATGAAAGCGATAAAGTAACATAGTTCGTGGGAGAATAGGCCAAAACACCCCAAAGAAAGACGCTCAAGGCGCTAAATTAGTTTAGATGAGAGAACCATAATACCAAAAGGGAGCGCAATTGAATCGCCTTGGTTGATTGTGATCACCTTCTCCTCTTGCTCAGAGAGGACAATTAGGCAAATTCAGATCCTAAAAACAAAATCAAAAAGGTAAAGTAAGAAGCTTTAATTCCTTCCACGCAAAATTATTAGATCAACGATGAAAACGTAATTAAGCAAAACAAAAACAGCAAAAGACTATTGTTCTCTAGCACAGAGTGGTCGTGATATATTTGACTATCATATTTTGTACCGATTCTCAAAATTTACGAACTCGATCTGGGAAGGGAGAGGCAGAGCCGGCCCTGGGCCGAGGCCCATGAAGCACCAGCTTCAGGTCCCAAAATATATAAGTTTGTTTCAGCCACATTTTTCTAAAGAGTTCTTACAGCTTTTGTTTAAAACATCATCGGATTTGTTTTTTTGTTAAGTTCAATTTTTTTATGAATATGTAAACCGGCCTTTTTTTTATTTTCGCTTGTGGCCTTCAAAATCTCAGGGCCGGCTCTGGGGAGAGGAAGAGATGGATGGATGCACTACGAAAAGTCAGAATTTATAGCTAGTCCAAAAAGAGGGGCATGAATGACGTCGTAGTGGCCATTAATGGGTGACGATGGAGTTAAATTTCATTAATTGGGAGAAGGTAAACCAAAAGAGATGGGAGAAGAATAGATTTTAGGGTTTGAAGATTAGAGCGCCGAGAGCGAGCGGAGAGTGAAATAGCGGCGAGAAAGAAAAATAAATAAATAGAGAAATCTCAAAAGAAGGGATGTGCATGTTTGTAAACGGGTTTAGATCTCGGGTCGGATCCAATATTATGATATGTCCTTTTGTAATTGGTTCGTGGGTGTATTAAAAACTGACGTGGATAGGCTAGATGAAGAGAAAAGTGATCTATTATTAGTATAGATTAAAATGTTGATGTGTACTAATTGTTTTGATTTGATTGGTTGTCCTTGTAAAAAGCTAATGTGGCAGAAAAATGATTTGGCAAAAAATAAAGTGAGTTGTATTATTTGATATAATTTGAGGTTACATATTCTAAATGACGTGTCAACTCCTCATAACACGAACTGATGTGTCAATTTCTAGTAAGACCTTGTGTTTATTAGTTTAATTGATTTATGATTTACATGAAGTAGTAAAACCCAAACAACGATAATTGACTTGTTCTACTAACCTCGGTGTTTCAAAAAATGCTCAGTTCTTATATTTGCCGAAAACAAATCCATGTTGGCATTTGGGTATGAATGGGGCAATTCATGCCCTTTATTATGATTCACACTTGTGTAAATTTACTTATGATATAGTTTTATTTATTATTTGTAGTTTTTTACATGCATCATTAAAAAGGTTTTATTTTATTTTTTTCTTTTTAATAGAAAATTTATTTAGCCGAATATAAACGATGATGATTCACCAATTAGGTTTTGTTTTTAATAATATACTTTTGTTCATCTTTTTCTCCTAAGAAGACAAAATTTGAGAAACAATGCACAATTTAAAGATGAAATAAAGTAAAGAGAAAAATAAGAAGTATAAACACATGTGAAGGGGTTACACTAGAAGATTATATGATGACCAAGCAGGTTAAGGTTGAATAAATCAAAACCAAGATGATATATAAGTTTCCTGAGGCTATCGTGCTGGTGCGGCCAATGGTGAATGCAATAACACTCTGCTGTGATCTAAACCAGCTAATTTAGCTCGAAGGATGAGATGGCTTGGAAAATCAGTTTACATATTATATTGAGCCTGGCGTTAGACGTAGGTGACCTAACACATTTATCATCAAAAAGAGGTTGAGGAGAGAGATTATGGTGCTAGAAGAACGCCAAAAATAGTTGTCTGAATCTGTTAGAGAAAGATTCGGCGGAGTTTCTGGGAGACAAGCCCGCAACAAAATCATTAATGGATATCTTCCATGTGGCAAATGCCAAGAACCATTCGCAATGACCTGAGAAACAGAACTTGCTTGAGAAATTGCAGTAATCATGGAAACATTCAAACCTGTTAAGTCAATTAAAGAACCAAGACCAGTCCAATCATTGTGTCAAAACAATGCTGAGGAACTTGAATACAAATGAAAAGAGATGTGAGGTCTAGCTAGAGTGCGCAACTTGACCAACCTCTTCCAAATCCAGATACCTGAGCGTTGAAATTTTGTTTCCCATAACATTCTTCCTTTCATGATAACCTTGTGTATCCAAGAAACCCAAAGAGAACCTCTGCCATCAAACAATAACTAAATTAGATGTAGACCAATCATAACATTAGAATCGTGCAGCTTTCTAAGACCCAATCCTCCTGATTTCTTAGGAGTGCAAACTGAATCCCAAGAGACTTTGGCACCTCTAGCAGAGTTAGGAGCACTTGTCCAGAGAAAGGCACTACCAACTTGCTGAAATTTATCTAAGTAGTTTTTGGGTAGAGGAAAAACCACATCCCAGAAATTGACGATGTTGAACAAAACTGATCTGTTATTTGAAGTCTTCCAGCAAAAGATAAATGTTTGACAATACATGACGAGACTCTAGCCTTGACCCTGCAATAAGAGGCTAATAATCAATCAGCCTCAATTTGTGAGGCAATAGACGAAGCCCGAGATACCTTAGTGGAAGAGATCCCTGAGTTATGCCAAATCTGGCAGCAAGATCTCTAGCCACAGTCAAGTTATTCCCATCAATAAAAAGGCACGACTTACTTAGGTTAACATCCTAACCTGAAACTGACTCATAACTTCCAAAATACATTGCAGATACTACTCAGATCCATCCAAAAATATGATAACATCATCAGCAAAGCTGAGATAAGGGATAATATGGTCTATATAGAGAGGATTCTTGTAATAAGAACCCGCAATTGCTGCTTTATCCAAATTATTTGATAAGATGTCCATAGCCTACACAAATAACGAAGAGGAGGTTGGATCTCCTTGTCTCAGTCCTTTCTTGCCACGAAAGAACCATACCAACTTTCCATTTGATATTGAGTAGAAAGGGGAGGAGATACAAGCTTTGATCTAGTTGATGAAGACCAAAGGCAACTCAAACACTTGTAGGATATTGATAACATATGACCAATCCAAGTTATCAAAAGCTTTGGTGAGGTCATTTTGTAATTGTAATTAAGCAGCCTCGTGAAGGCAACTCAAACGCTTGTAGGATGTTGATAACATAATTGTAAGATGTTTCACCACACTCTTACACTATGGAGGTCTTTCGCCATCCAAACAAAAACCAAAACATTGTGTCGAGTGTATGTTCTATGAGAGAATAGCGGAAGAGAACGCTGTTGACAATAAACCAATATTCTTTCTTCTTACCTAAACATGCAGCGCAAAGAAAGAGCATCAAGGTACCTATCTACTTATGATTTGAGACCTTATGCATATGGAAGAAGTGGTTGAACTATGGGTGCTCCCTAAACCATTTTCCTTGTCGGATTTAAAATGACTCTCCAATTTGTCCATTACTTGATGAATATAACACTTTTTTGATATCTTAAATGACTTCATATACTCAGTGGGACTGAAGAACATTTTCAGAGGTTATACTGTTTCAGTTTCCTCATCGAAATCATGCAATCTAGATCAAGTTTTACCAAGTATTACTAAGTTGTACCTTTTGGTTTCATGAATTTCTAAGTAACAAAATCAGCCTAGTTATACCAAATCCAACTTCGTTGAGCATAGTTGTGAATTTTGTGATTGTTCATATAAACACAACTGCTTTGTTAATATATAAAAGGACACGATGGAAATTGTTTAGTTGGAAAAGAGCATTTACATCTAGTAACGATGACCCAATTACTGGGGTGGTAAATACTGATTTTTTAAATGGTTAGAGCTTCTCCCATCGAACGGCATAACAACAAATATACCGCAAACTTTGCTCCTATCGGACGACATAATGGAAGACAATTTATTTTTTTTAGTGCTTTGTGAATAATGTTATACCATATTTGATGTAACACTATTTATAACATTAAAAATGATTCTTTTTTTTTTTATATTTATAATATAAGTAAATTATTGTTTATTAGGTAGTTTTAATTTTGTAGGTTTGGGTATTTGGATATCCGTTGGGGTTGGAGTTCGGATGGGTTTTTCTTGTTTTGAATGTTTCTGTACCAGAGGTATATAATAAATTAGAGAATTTTATAATTTTAGTTAAGATCTGGTTTGCTTATTCGGTACCATAAATATCTTTATTAATAGACAAACCGATTAAGATTAAAAATACATAATAAAGTTCAATTAAAATATTAAAACTTTAAATTACTAAATTAAACTGAGAATTAGTATGAAGTAATTTATTTTTCACTATTTATAGTTTACCGATTGTAATTTTGTTTTGGACATTCGATTGTAATGTTATATTTAACTTATAATTCATAAGTTATAAGAATAACTAGAATTCATGAAAGTTAATAAAAATTTAAGAATCTTAAATTTAATAATATATTAATTCAAAATATTTTTTTTCAGTGTTCTATTTGGTGTTGTGGTTGGAGTCTTGGAGATGGATATTCTTTTTTCACACTACAATACCAAATTTCGGGTTGTTTCAACACCAAATCTATATTATTATTTTTGATACCTTTTAACGAGTAACCTTTAATTAGGTAAATAGTTATGAAGAATGCTATTACTTACAAGGCAATATATGTAAGTTCATTAAAGGTATATATGAAATAAAGAAATACTTCTATAATTGTATCAAAACAACTTTTACAGTTAATTCTCTAATATCCATATAACCAAACAAAATAAAAATTTATTAATATTAATTATAAAATCAGATATATCCATATAATGTTGGGATTTTAATGAAAAAAACTCTCAAATATTGGCAAATCCATTTTAAACCCCTTAACTAAATTATTAATGAAAAAACACTTAAATAAGAGATTTTAATGAGAAAACTCCTAAAGTATTAGTTGATCTATTTAAAATTCCTCAACTAAATAATTAATAATAAAAATTCTTAAGTACATAATTGAAGTGAATCCTTTATTTATAAATTTGCCTAAAACATATCTCTTTTAATTGATATTTTGCGTTGTTACTTATTAAAAACAACATGTGTGTATGTTCTTTACACTTAAAACAATGTGATGTTTGTTCCAAAAGAATATGAATTTTCAAAATCGTGTAAAATAGAAACTGTCATCTGTTCTCTCTTCTTATCTTTTATTTCAGATTAGTTTAATTATTAAAATTATACATGAATTTGTTTATTTCCATTGTCTTAGCAATTCCCCCTTGCGTAAAACAATGGAAATAAACAAATTCATGTATAATTGTTTTACGCAAGGGGGAATTGCTAAAACAACACCTATAATTGACTTTGAATGCAAAACTAGACCCCAAATTGAAACAAATGCACGACTAGACCATAAAATTAGGGAAATTACATTAACACCCTTATTTGCAAACAAAAAAACAGAAACCGCAATTACTGTTCTAACTTCCGCGCGGCGTAGACTTCTTGAACGAAGTCTCCCAGTAGACTTCGTCCATGACATCCATGAAGTCTCAACCGTAATTAAACCTTAAATTTAAATTAGAAAAATAATAAAAAATAATTTCAATGCAATTTCTTATAAAGAAAATAAGATTATCCAAATATGAACTATATAAACTACTATTTCTGAAACTTTCATAAATTTTAAGTATGTAAAGTTGATTATGTTCTAAAATACCATCAAATAGTCGCTGACTTCCCTAGCGAAGTCTAGAACCGTAATTAAATTATAAAAATTATTTCGATCAAAAATTTTGAAAGATAAATTATTTTAAATCAAAGCCAAATGTTTAAAAATAAAATTTCATAAAACTAAGTCATTTGATGTAAACCATGTGAGGCATAATAGGTTAGGGGTTGCCAATGGGTATGAATCCATGCATATATCTTTAGGGTTAGACTTAGTTTAATATGTTTTTGATATAAAATGGCGATCTTTCTTATAGTTGTTAGATTTTGGATAAATTATACTATTTTGATGTCAAATGTTAGTATTTGTTAAGAAAAATTGAAAAATAAACATTCAAATTTTAGAGTTTAGGGCTTACAAACTTCTCAGGTCTCGGGTGAAGTCTCACAGTAGACTTCGTGTATGAAGTCTGTAACATTTTGTTAGCATAGACTTCTCTGTAGAAGTCTGAAATTCAAATAAATCCAAAATTTCGAAAATTTTCGGGAAAATGTTTAAAAAATTCAAAAGATAATAGACTTCGCTAGGGAAGTTTGCGACTGTTTATGGTTTTTTAGAACATAATCAACCTTACATTCTTAATTTTTATGAAAGTTTCTAAAATTTTAATTTATATAGTTCATATTTGGATAATCTTATTTTATGTAGAAGAAATTGCATTGAAATTATGTTTTATTATTTTCCTAATTTAAATCTAAGGTTTAATTACGGTTCCAGACTTCGACCATGAAGTCTGAAACCGTAATTAAATCTGAAATTTAAATTAAAAATGATAAACAAATATTTCGATCAAAATTTTGAAAGATAAATTATTTTAAATCAAAGTCAAATGTTTAAAAATAAAATTTTATAAAACTAAGCCATTTGATGTAAACTATGTGAGGCATAATAGGTTTAGGGATTGCCAATGTGTAAGAATCCATGCATATATCTTTAGGATTAGGCTTAGTTTGATATATTTTTGATATGAAATAGCGATCCTTCATATAGTTGTTAGATTTTGGATATATTATACTATTTAAATGTCAAATGTTAGTATTTGTTAACAAAAGGTGAAAAAATCATTCGAATTTTAGAGTTTAGGGCTTACAGACTTCTCGGGTCTCAGGTGAAGTCTCACAGTAGACTTCGTGTATGAAGTCTGTCACATTTTGTTAGGGTAGACTTCTCTGTAGAAGTTTCAAATTCAAATAAATCCAAAACAAACATTAAAATAATTGAAACTTAGGTTCTTAAACAGAAATTTAGATAGATAAATTCTCTATCTAGGGACAATTGTCTTGTGTCTTGCAGCTATCATATCAAACATCTCGAAGTCGTCCCTCAAATCTTTAACATCTTCCATCGCTGGATTGAACAAAATGTCTAAAAAGCCTTCTTTAGTTTCTAGCCAAGTGTCATCATCACTACCTGTGTGAATTAGATTAGTATTGTCGAGATCAATTACGATATGTTAAACTGTAGTGAATAACACACTTACGCGCGATCGGATTGATCCTCCATAATTTGAGCACCACGATCACCGCTCCACCCCTCCTGGTCCTAAAGCTATTCCAGAAGTTATAAGCGTGTTCGCCGGTTGCCACACATTTTGACATATTGTACCTATTATGATTATTAAAAGGTGGTTGTAAATTACAATAATATGAGTTTCATCATGGTGTTATTATTGTTTGGTTTAAACTTACATGGAATCTTTGATGTGAAACACACTCTTTGTATGTGTACGGCCATGTGGACTCTCTTGAAAGGGGCTAGTGCTGCAGATCATGCCCATAGTATCTACATCATAAGTGTTCTCCTTCAGTTAAATAAAATTACATGCATAAAAATTATGGTTTAACAAATTTGCATGCATACCTATAGCAACGTTTGTTTTGGTTTTCATGTCACGAATTTGGGTCAAACTTAAAAATTCCAAGTAGTGCTTGTCGTTCAAAGGATCGATTTTTATGATTCCAGTCTTTGTAAACAGAATTATAAGTACGAAGCGAGAGTTTGTTGCACAGTACCCTGCAAATCATGGCCATATTGCTACTTTCTGTATTTCAATCCAGTGTCCTTCATACTTCTCTAATCCATAGAACGTTGGCACATGTACTGGAGTAATCACCAACTCCATCTTAGTTCCTTGCATAAGAAAAAGCATCACCAAAGTATTGTATTGTCAGATCCATGTGACTGCATGTCTGCATGTAAAAACATAAAACCTAAGTGAATATCTCTTACCGCTTCATCTACTAATACGTAGAACCAGTAAGGACCTTCATTGAGAATGGAGAAAGAGTGGCGCGGACAATCTTGACTTTAAAACGCCAATCTGTTTTGCTTTCATTGGCTCGTTCATTGGCTTCGCCTAGAAGGTTGTAAGCATCCATCATGTTTTTATTTTATTTGTTGTGAGTTTTATGTTGTAGAGATAAAAGTAGTGAAGAAACGACTTTGTCTATGGAGGTGGAGTGATTAATAGATGGGAAACTGAAAAGACGGACGTATCTTCGTTAAGATAGGACGTGACTTTTTTATATAAAAAAATCAGCGTATCTGGTTCTTTAATGTTTTGTTTTAAGGGTTACAGACTTTTTCAGTGATATCTGTATACGAAGTCTGTAAGTGAAGTCTCTAAATGAAGTCTGAAAATGACAGATTATAGACTTCATGCACAGACTTCACACGCAGACTTCATTCAGAGACTTCATGCTCATGCTCAATCATTATGTCTGTTCAATAATGGCTTTGGGACATCGGAAAAGGCAAAGACGAAGTCATTATATATAAATAGACTCAAAACCCAAGGTCATTCAGTGTATCTAGTTAGTAATTTAATGTTTCGTTAATCATTAGAATAAATTTAGGGTTTACATACTTCTTTGGTGAAGTTTACTAAGAGACTTTGTCTGTGAAGTATGGCAAACCGACTTATCAGACTTCGTTGTAGAAATCTAATTTCAAAAACTTTCAAAAAATTTTGAAAAATTTTGAAAACTTTCAAAAATCTTGGGTTAAAAATTTTTGGGGCAAAAAAAACAAAAAAAATTAAATTTACTAAATAAGAGATAAAACAGAAATTGCAATAGTTAATTTCGATAAAAAACAAAAAAAAAATCTCCATCGCTCTCTTTCTCCTCTGAATCACCAAACGTCGCCGAAAATCATTGAACGCCGACACTCTATCTCGTCTCCTATGATCATCGCCGTCGTAAGTAATCGATATTCCTCCCTGCGGGAAAACCTCAAACTATATCTTTTAGGGTTTGCTCGCCGTCGCCATTGCCGTCGACAAAACAAAGACTCCTCACTCTTTCACCGAACCGTCGCCGTGGACTCGTCGGAAAATCACCATACAAAATGGTCAAACAATTTTACGACCATTTTTTTACCACATTACGATGAATTAAAAAAATGGTCACAAATTGGTCGAAAATATATGACAAACGTATTTCATCAGAAAATGGTCAGAAATATCTGACAAAAAAACGACGAAAAATAAAATGGTCGAAAACTTTGACCAACAATTGACCATTTTTATCACCGTTTATAACCGTTATAAAAAAGTCATAAAATGGTCATAAAATTTTGACAAATTTTTGACGAATTTGAAATTTTGTTTATGTGGTCAAAATGTGGTCAATAAATTTGAAATAACGCCTGACCAAAATTTTTTGTCCGATAATGGTCGAAAATTTTTGACGAAAAATCGACTTCTTCATTAGCCGTTTGTAATCGTTTACAGCCGTTCAAGAATAGTCAAAATGTGGTCAAAGTTTTCGACCACATTCTGATGATAGAGTGATCAATTTATAGCTGTTTAGGTGTTTTTAATAGTTGGTCAGATGTTTTCGACCACATTATGACGAAAATTAGAATTGGTCAATAATTGATCAAAACTTTTGACGAGTTGTTTGATCAAAAAGTTATCAAAAAATTATTATCCATTTTTCTACAACTTAGGGAGTTCGAGTTTTCTAGCGAATCAGCATCCTCGGAATATTCATCTGATTCGGAATGAATTTGTTATGTATAATAAACGACATTTAAATATATTTAGTTTATTTAGTTTAATAATCAATATGGATATGATCATCAATTTCTGTTATTCTAAATTTAGACTTTGTAATAATTATTATTATAAATTAATCTTGAATCTCATGGTTTACATTATTCTGAATTATAATTTCATAAAATTAATCTGTTGGACGATTAAACTTATTTTGCAAATTATCTGAATATTTTCCTAAGTTACGTTTTGTACATTTACAATTAAAGTATTGACCACTTTGATTTGGTCGAGATTTTTTGACCACTTTTTGATCATAAAATATTATAATATTTTTAAAAATCAGTAGCCCTAGAAACTCTGTCGTCATAGTTCTATTTTCATTTTCTTTGCTCTCTCCGCCGAAACTCAGTTCTCCACCGTATCTCATTGTTGCTCGTCGCCGTAGATCTCTCTACCGGATCTTGCTGCTCACTTCACTGGATCTCGCTGCTCTCTCCACCGGATCTCGTTCATCTCTCCACCGGATCTCGCTGCTCTCTCCACGGCTCTAGACCTTGATTTTTCGTTTGTAAGTTCCTCACTTTCTTCTTAATGATTTTTAAGGATTTCACTTTCCTCTTCTCTCCCTCTCTGCCTAACCTTGATTTTTAGGCTGTTTTCTTTCTTTTGATGTGTTTTCTCTTTGTTTTGCTTCTGTTTCGTGTTCGTGATTCACTGTAGCTAGGGATTGCCGATTTCTCCATGGATAGTGAAAAAATATTTGCTGAGACTTTCAATTTTGTTCTTCAAGCTTGTTTGTGTTATTATGGATTTAGTTGGGATTTCAAAAAATCAGTGAATCAATTGGCTTTCTTTACTCTCTCATTTCGTCATCTATTAGAAATTAATATGTATGTTTGTTGTTATTAATATTGTTTCAGCTTAGTTTTTATATAAGTTTATCGGATTAGTTATTGAGGATGAGTTGTCTCTGTGGCTTACATTAGTAAGATTGATTTTTCTTGACTCGGTGTAGGATGAATTGTCTCTGTGGTTTTCTTATGTCTTTTGTCTTTACTTGCTAGCAGCAGGCCATTGAAGTACAACGTCGTCCCCTTTGAAGACAGCAAACCTCAAAATCCTTGAGATGGAGAAAGCACAAGAAAACAAGCAAGAGAGCTTGAGTTTGAGTATTTTAAGAATGTGTTATTGAAACAATTTCTTAACTTAGATTCTCCATTTGACAATGGAAATGAAATTAGTGAATAATTTGTATTTTTTTTGTGTTTTGAATGAACAATTTTTGTATGTTAAAATATTTATTTATATTTAAATTATTAGAATTTAAATAATTTATTGTAAAATTAGAATTTCAGTATTTCAGATAATTTGTTTCATAGTATATTTTCAACCATTTTTGACCCAATCTGTTAGATCTTAATTGGTCAATAAAATATTTGACCAACAAACATTCTGACCATTATTTTAGTTAGTAATAAATTTGACTATTATCATGGTCAATAATTAATTTTGGCCAATAAGTTAGTCATTAATTTATTTGACCATTTTTTTTTGTCAGTAACGTTTTTGATAACTTGTTTGGTCAGTAACGTTTTTGACTACATATTTGGTCAGTAATATTTTTTACCACAGCGCTTGGTCAGTAATTATCGACCAAATTTTGACCATTTTAAATTATCGACCAGCGTTATTTGACGATCGTGTTTTGGTCACAAATTGATGAAAAATAGGCTTTTTTGACCATTTTATGATGCTAAACATGGTCAAAATTAGACTGTTTTCTTGTAGTATACTCTTTCTCTGAACTGTTTCTTCTTTGTTTTTTATATATGATTCTATCTTTTATTTGATTCGCAGATCTGAGAATCACAACCATCTATTCACATCTTCAATCTTTATTCATCTTCAAATTCTATTTCAGTTTAGTCTATTCGCATGTCCCTTTTCTGATCTCAGATTTATAGTTACTAGAGTGTTGGAGACATCATAAGGGAAGTTTCCAACACAGACTTCATAAGGGAAGTCTATAAGAAGACTTCACTGGCGAAGTCTCGTACACTTCACAGTTATCTAACTTCCCGTTTTGTTTTGCTATGACATAGGTTTGTAATATGGCTACAACTCGTGAAATAACTGAATATGAACCGAAACCAGATTTTCACCATATGCCAGAGTTTCCACCCAGGCATTTCACCAATGACGCTAAGCTGCAGCCTGATAAAATTATAGGCTACTACACCGGAACACTTAAGCTTCTTGAAGCTACCAAGCGTGCACTAACTGTAGCTGAATGGGATATAATTTGGACTTCCCCTATGGGTGTCTTCCTAATGTACCACGAGCAAGAGATCGCATGGGCATCGAGGCATGATCCACTATATGCTCGGTTTCCAACTTGTATGCTTCAAGAAGCATGAGATTTGGAGTGTAGTTGGTGAAGTCCCAGTCAGATTCTCTATAAACGAGTTTGAACACATCGCCGAGCTCAACTGCGAATATGTGGAAGATCTTATGACTCTAAAGCCTGAGGCTGAGATCACAATTGAGATGAGAGAGTTTTGGGTAAAGCTTGGAGTCGATGTGGCAGGTGGACCAAGCTATAAAGGCTTGGTGTCAGCGTGTAGACGCTGTTTTCAGAGGGATCCGGAAGATCGCGTGAGGTTAGGCTATTTAGTCATCCTTGCCAGCTGCATTGATGCACACCCTCACCATCAGGGCATCAATGTAAACTTTGCTAGGTTGGTGATGGATCTGGACAAGTTTGCTGCATACCCTTGGAGAAGAGTAGCTTTTAAGATTTTGATTTCTTTGGTGAAGGCTGCGGATATCACCAGGACTTATCACATCAGCGGGTTTGTCCAAGCGTTGCAGTCTTGGGTTTAATTTGCACTACCAGACTTTGCAACAGAGGTGGGAGATCCTTTCCCCGGTAAACCAATGCCACCTTTGCTAGCTTACAAAAGATCAAGGGGGATGAAAAACCTCAGCAATGGCATCCTCAAGCAGGTATATTATCAAAGCTCAAATATGTGGTGTCATCAAAGACTTCTTTCTAGAAATCTTATTAGACTTCACATATGAAATTTGTTATGATATTATCTGATCTCCCTCTATTCATTTTTATGTTTGTAGACCACCGTCTGCAGCTATGTCGAGAAAGAATTTGAGGAGATGTTCCCACGATGGGATGATGATGAGGAGGATGAGAGAATTGTCAACATTGTGAAAGCAATGTTTGGACGATTGTCAAGGAATCCTTGGCAGTGGCAAAAAGAACACTGGCCATCTTTGGGTGAGTTGCCCTCAAACTTCAAGGAAAACAAGATGAATGTGAAGGTGAAGGATGAGCCGTATGAGGGCACGTATCAGGGCATTAAGAGAGAGCTAGAAGCTCCTGATGAAGGTAGTTTGAAGAAAGCTCGTCTATCCTCTGCTACCAAATTTGAGAAGCGCTTATGTGATACGTTGAAGGATAAAGTGGATGCTCGACTCAACACGTTTAAGGCAGAGTTGAAGGGGCAGTTGCTTGAATTTGGTGTGAAGATTTTCATACTCACTGACAAAGTAGACAATCTGGCATCTGCTTTTGATAAGTTCACCAACGGAGCTATGAAGAAAGAACTTGAGGAAGTTAAAGAGAATCCTCAGAAAAGCAGGCTCAATCTGATACCAAATCAAATGCATTTGACGATGGGGTTAATCTTCCTCCCCTTAACCGAAAGATTCCCCAACAAAAACATAAACCAGTTTAGTAAAAAGGATATTGAGGAGGATAAAAATGAGTCTAAGAAGGAGAGAAAAAGTAAAATAGTAGCTGCTAGGAGTAGTCAGTCACAAAAATGATGTAAATTATGTACCTTGTTGGCTTGTTGGATTGTTGTTGGCATGTTTAACTCTTATTTCAGAAACTTATAAAATTTATATTTGAATGATGTTTATTAGTGTGCCTTATCCACACTAATAAACTGTGTTTAATGGAGTAATGTTAATCAGAACTTTGTGGACTATATGAGTTTAATGTTTATCATGTTTACTTCTAACTATGCAGAGTAGTGTTAACCAGAGCAGTGAGTCAAGTGTTGTGATGGTGGATACACCCAAAGAAGTATATATGGAGTTCAATAAAGCAAAAAGAGCAAAACAGAGCTTGAAGGAGAAAGCAACATCGCTCATGGCTAAGAAAATGAGTGATCAGCTAAAGATGAAAGAAGGACAAGTTGTTCGCCCTGGTACGAAGACTGTAATTCTAGCTATATCGTTTGCACGCGGCAATGGCTATTACCCTTTTGGTTCTGTCGACAAGGACAAAAAAAACAAGCTGATTGACTTCTTGAAAACTTGCATGTAAGTCGCACTCTTGAAGAGTTTTAAACCTAGCTTACGTGACTTGATTTCGAATGTGTGTGTGACTTTATGTTGCAGAGACATGAAGAAGAAGGATCCCCCGAAAGACTCAAGCACATTCTGGTACTGCACGTTGCGGTCTCCCACAAAATGGCTTTGGGACCTGGTGAGACTTCGTATAATAAGTCTGAGAGTGAAGTCTCAGGGTGAAGTCTGAGAGTGAAGTCTGAGAGTGAAGTCTTGGATTGAAGTCTGAGAGTGAAGTCTAAACTTTATTATGGACTGTAAGTTGAGACTTCATGCTCAGTTTGAGACTTCATGCTTAGACTTCATATGGAGACTTCTGTTTTTCTTATCGTTAATTGTAAGGTTCCTTTACCATAACTAATTATTTCCTTACTACAACACATTGATGCTGGAATCAATCTACTGAGACAACGGTTCACGAAGCATCTAGAATGGTTTAGGGGCGGAAGGATCTGCTTCATTGATTCGATCTTCACCACATTGTGGAAGTCTAAGTACAAAGAATTTCAATCGTCTGCTGATGAAAACGGGTTAGGCAGAGTGCTACCTCCTAGGGCGTTAGATCTCTACACAAGAGAGCAACCAGAGTTCTGCAGATCTAACAAGATGTGGAGTATAGATGTGGATGAAATCTACACCTCCCTTAACATCAAGGATAGGCATTGGGTTGCATTAATGATTCATATTCATAAGAGACACAACGTTATTTGGGATAACGATCTGACTGTAAGTAAGGATGAGGAGATTGACGCTGCAGTATTTCCTATATGCGATATAATGACTTATCTTATGAAACTTCTAGCTCCTCTAGATCAAAAAGCTAAGCACCCAAATGTTTCCTACACATACGAGCGGGTTCCACAAACGACATTTCCTAAAAACTTTCAGAGCGCTGATTGTGGAGTGTATTGCCTAAAGTACATCGAGTGACATGCGCTTGGCATACCATTTCCTCCAAACGTCTTATGTGATAAGAACATCGAGTTCATAAGAGAGAAGTTGGCAGTTAAAATATATGATGAGATCAACATAACAGAGATTGAGAAACACGGTTACGAAGGTTTGGACTTGTACGACGAACGTTGAGTTTCTCTTTTACACTTTCCGTATATTTTGAACTCTTGTATATAATTTTCCTCTTTCGGCTGCTATTGTGGAAATGTTTTTGTCACCCAATAGAACAAGCCAATAAGTTATTGTAACATTATTAAATTAGTTTTTCATATATGCTATGTTTGGATCCTTGATATTGTGAAATGCTGAGTTGGAACAACTATTCAGGCAGACTGAGCCTCAGACGCAGACTTCATTGCAACATTTTTAATGCGTTTGAGACTTCTCCAAGAGACTTCAAGAGCAGACTTCACCTGGAGACTTCATGCTGAGACTATAGCGTCCAGTTTGAGACTTCTTATTTAGACTTCAAGAGCATACTTCACCTAGAGACTTATTTGCCAGTTAAAACATGTGTTTGAGACTTCTCCGTGAGACTTTAAGAGCAGAATTCTACTGTCACTATTACCGATAAGAAGCACGCAAAACAAAGCGGACCTTTGTGAAACGTCGCATCTTATCATTATTACTCCTTTCAAAACACGCAACCTACCTTTTTCACTATTACTGAGTTGCAAAAATTTTCAATTTCATCTCTTATTATCTAAAAAAATCTCTCAAGCTTCTCAAAAAATGTCGTACACAACAACCATCATCAAAAGAGGTTTGAGGAACCTCTTGAAGAATCTGCAGCCTCACTTTAGGGCCGGTAAGCTCAATACAACTTCACCAAATTTTTTTTCTTTTTTCAGATATTATAGTACATCCAAACTTCTAATTTTTTACCAAATTATTTTGGAACATGTGGCCGATGACCTATTCCATTGGGAGGGTGTGATCTTTGGCCCTCTTGGCACCCCTTATGAGGAAGAGGTTTTCAAAGTGACTATTCATTTCCCGCCAGAGTATCTGCTAAAACCCTCACATGTAAGTTTTGATCATATTCCAGTTACACAAATGGAACTTAGGAAGTGCACGCATGTTTATTAATTAGTAAAACACATAGGGACACATAGGGAATGTTGAATTTTATTCATGGAATATATTGCTCAATCTATTTCGTTCGTAAACGGCATTAGAATAAGTCCTTTTCATGTAATTGATTCTTTAAATATCGTGACGGTTCATATGGTTAATGTAGGTTGGTTTCACCACCGCGATCTACCACCCTAATGTCATGGATCGCGGGAATATCCTCCTTAAGATGCTCTTACCTAATTACTGGAGCCCCGAAAACAACATAACCACAATATTAGAAGCTCTTGTGAAGATGTTGACTAAGCCAGAGTTGGGTGAAGGAGATAAGTTCGTGGAATGTATTTCTCAAGTCTACATCACCGACCAGAACCGTTTCAATGAGAAGGCACGACAAATGTCTGAATCTTTTGCCGGAGGCTCAAAGAGCACCTGATCCTTTAATTTCTCTGAAACGAAGGGGGTTTATGTTTTTATGTTAATTATCTTTTGGAACCTTTAATTTCTTTATGTTAATTTCTTTTGAAACGGATTAGAACCTATAATTTCTCTTATTATTTTAAAGTTAATTATCTTTAATTTTTCTTATTATTTTTTTAATTTTTAATCCAAAACTCTAACCTCCAAACCCTAAACCCTAAACTATTATCTATGATTGGAACCTTGATTTTGTTAAATGAAATAAAAAGTTAGAAAACCATAAAAATATAAAAAAAGAACTGGTCATAATTGTATAAGTAAAAGTTTTCAAAAGGAGACTTCAAAAGTAAACTTCGCGTGGAGACTTCATATGGGGACCCAAACAACTAGTTAGAGACTTTTCCTAGAGACTTCACGAGCAGACTTCATCTTCGTACTGAACACCCAATTAGAGACTTCTCCAGGAGACTTCAAGCGCAGACTTCTACTGGAGACTTCATCTGCGTACTGAACTCCTAGTTAAAGACTTCTCTGGGAGACTTCAAGTGCAGACTTCTACTGGAGACTTCATGTGCGTACTGAATTCCTAGTTAAAGACTTTTCTGGGACACTTCAAGAGCAAACTTCTACTTTCCCTCAACCTTGAAACTCTACGTAACATAAAAAACACAGTCTCCTCAAAAATGCCCTGAGCCATATAAATATACATTCATGGAATCACAACCAAATATTTTAACTTACACAATTATCACGAGTATGTTCAGGTTGACTGCATTTTGAACAACTATATTGCTTGTGAGCCTTCTGCGGTTTTGGCGTAGTCTTTCTTGCAATTACAAGCCACGTTTGCCACCTTGACTTCTTCTGCCTTCCAGGAGGACGCCGGACTAGTGGAGGGAAAACCTTGACAAACTCGGGCTCTTTAATATCAACATTTTTGGGGAAAATGTTGCTTGCTTACGTCGAATGCAAATATTCTTTTGTGTATGACGGGCATACGAGGGCGGCCACATCCATTTTAAGCTCAGGAGCAGCAGCAATAGCATGCGAGCAAGGTATTTTCTCAACATCATACACACCACATCCACATGTTTGATGTTGGAAATCAACGATACAATCTCTATGTCTTCATGTCACGTGAAATCGCAAACCGTTTATGCGTTCAACAGTCATCTGCTCAGCATAATGCTGACGAATAGTTAGCAAATATTTAACTCCCTTGCTATGTTTTGTTGTGAGACTCATATCGTCTTCTCACCTTTTAAAATACTATCTTCCTAGCTTCTCTCGTATGAATTCCAAAAGAAATGGTATGGGAAATCCTCGAGCTGGCTTAAATGCGGAGTTTATTGATTCAGCAATGTTGCTCGTTTGTATGGTGTCACCTTTGAAGTTTCCTAACAGACTTCGTATGAGAAGTCTGACGATAGACTACTCCTGAGAAGTCTCATACAATGATTTTTAGTAAAAATGAAATTTTAGCTTATTTGTAATTAGTTATTTTTTTTTCCTTGTCCTAACTTATGTGTTACGTGTAAAGTCTCTTGCACTAACTTTAAAACAAAATACATTTGTATCTTATCTCTTGCACTAATAGTTATGTATGAGTTTCACATCTCAATGTGTTAAACTGACCATATTTATGTGGCTCATGAAATTTTTTATAAGTGTTTTTAGTACTTAAGATTTACAAGGTTAAAGGTCACTAGATGTGTTGAAAAATGGAAGTGAAGTCTTCTTTCCAAGTCTCGGTGTGAAGTCTCCTTTCACAAACACTACTATCTGCCTAGCTAATTATGACTTTTTTTGTTGTTGTTGTTGTTCCACTTTGCATTTCAGAAGAACAAGAACAAAGTTCTCTCTAAGGACTTTGCAACTTTATTTTTGTTAAATTAAGACTTGATGTTTAATTTAATAGGTCTCGCAAAAAGTACTTTCTTTGTCAATATAACTTTTATTAATTGGAAATATCATCGTACAAGAGATTTACAAACCAAGAAGGAGGATTAGAATTGTTTGTTCTTACATCTACAACATTATATGTAAGAATTTTAAAATGCTACGGGAATCCAAAAACGTCTCGGTGTGAAGTCTCGTTGTGAAGTCTCGGTGTGAAGTCTCACTATGAAGTCTCGGTGTGAAGTCTGGGTGTGAAGACTCACAGTGAAGTCTTAGTGTAAAGTCTCACTATGAAGTTTAGTTGTGAAATCTCGGTGTGAAGTGTAGTTGTGAAATCTCGGTGTGAAGTCTTGGTTTGAAGTCTCGGTGTGCAGTCTCACTATGAACTCTCGGTATGAAGTCTCTCTGTGAAGTCTCACACTGAAGTCTAGGTGTGAAGTCTCAGAGTGAAGTCTCAGTGTGAAGTCTCAGTGTAAATCTAGATTTGTAAAAATAAAGGAAAAAACGAAGACTCATATACAAACACAAAAATAACGCGAAGAAACCCAAGATAAATCAACAAAAATTTTAGAAAATTATACTCGATATAAACTACTTTAGACTTCAACTTGAAATTCATTATGAAGCCTCTAGATGAAATTCTAAGAAACAAATCATAACGCACAGAAAATTGAATATTCAGATCTGAACATTTGTTTGGAACATAAATTGTTGTATGAATATAAAGAATAAACAAACTTACTATTCTCCGGTGGTGTTACGTCTCAGATCTGTAACATGCTTAAAAACATAAGTTAGTAGGTTAAAGACACCGGTAAAAAAAATGCAACAATAATGAGCGAGTTGTTAGTCAGATATGATGATGAAGAGAATAACATTTTTGAGTAGATATAATAGCCACCAAAACGGAGAAAGAACAAGAAAATCAACGTCTTACCAACGACAGTACGGTGGAGCGGCGTCGAAGGTGGAGAAATCATTGCTATTTTACAGAGGTTTTAGAGAGAGTGATCTGCCGTTTTTGAGAGAAATAGAGATTTGAGAAGAATAGAGAAAATTGAGTTTATATATGGGAGGTAAAACTAAGGTTAGGTTAAAATTTCAGACTTTATCTTTGAAATTTCAGACTTCACTTTTGAAATTTTTAGACTTCACCTCTAAAATTTGAAATTTTTCGAAATTTTTCAGATTTTGTTAAATTTTTTGAATTTTTTGACGAAATTTTTTTAAAATTTTTATAAATTAATAAATCGATAATTTTTTTGATAAATTAAAACTTTTATAAGATAATAAAATTCTGAGGTCTCAAAGTTATTATTAATTTATAGAGGTTTGGCTGTGTAGTGTAGTGTGAAGTTAGGAGATGCCCGTATAAACTCTTTTATTATTCTTTGAATTATAAAAAAATAGAAATAAAATTAATTATTAGAGCGAGAGCAATTGAGCTCTCTTTTTCACTAGGGAGAGAGTTTGATCGAATTCTTCTCCAGCCCGATCGGTACGTTCTTCGCAATAGATTCCGATAACGATGGGCATAGCAAATAAGCTCAAGCTGAGTTCTTCTCTCAGCCGAATTCTCCATCGGAGAATACTTTATTCATCCGGCAGATCTTTCACTACGTCGGAAGGTCACCGCCCCACCATCGTCCATAAACAAGGTCTCGATATCCTCCATGACCCTTGGTTCAACAAGGTACTTGAACTTGAAACCCTTTCTCTTTCAAACTCTTCAAGTAAGTGTGAACATGAACCTGGATCTGATTCGAAGCTCTCTTATTTCGATTCTAGGGGACTGCGTTTACGATGACGGAGAGAAACCGTCTTGATCTTAGAGGACTTCTTCCACCTGGTGTTATGGATTCTGAGCAGCAAATTCAGCGCTTTAGTAAGTTGTTTACTACTTGATACTTTGTTTATGTTTACATATAAGTGTCTTCTTACTCGTTGACATGATCTGAGTTTTCTCAACAGTGACTGACCTGAAGAGGTTAGAGGAGCAAGCAAGAGATGGACCTTCTGATCCTAATGCTTTGGCTAAGTGGCGAATTCTTAATCGGTTGCATGACCGAAATGAGACCATGTACTATAAGGTGAACTCACTTTTTTTTTTTTTTAGTTCTTACTATCATTATCTTTTGTAAGTTGTAACCAGAGTGGAGAAAGCTGAATACTTTGTTCTCTGGATAGGCTATTTACCTTAAGTTTACATTGTTTTTTTATATGTATATAGGTTTTGATTAACAATATTGAGGAATATGCGCCAATAGTCTATACTCCTACGGTTGGTCTTGTCTGCCAGAACTACAGTGGGTTGTTTAGGAGGCCAAGGGGAATGTATTTTAGCGCTGAAGATCGTGGTGAAATGATGTCCATGGTTTACAACTGGCCAGCTGAACAGGTCCTTTGATATATCTGACACTGTGCTTATGATATCTTAACTGTGTTTGACTGACTAATACAACCCATTCTACCCACTTTCGCATATTGTATACCAAGAAACTGGTATACCTTTTAGTGACCATAATTTTTCTGATGCAACGTTTTTTGCTATACATTTAGGTTGATATGATTGTTGTTACCGATGGGAGCCGGATTTTGGGTCTTGGAGATCTAGGTGTTCATGGAATTGGAATTGCTGTAGGGAAGCTTGATTTATATGTTGCCGCAGCTGGAATTAATCCTCAGCGGGTACTTGCACCATCTTATATTTTCTTATTTTTCCCCCTCTCCACTTTTCTCTATGATGACGTGATACATTACTTGTGATCACATGCGGGTTTAGGTACTTCCTGTCATGATTGATGTTGGAACAAACAATGAAAAACTACTCAAGGACCCCATGTGTAAGATTCATTTCCACCTCTTACCTTTTTAAAGTCAATTATTAAGAGATGACTATGATAGGTTAATGACGGTTATCTTCTTTCCGAATACATATAATATAACTGGTTGATGTTTGAGATTTTCGTATGGTTAAGCATTTTTATTTTCTCTCTTTACTTAAGGAAGTAGAGAATGGGTATTTGAGATTTGTGTATGCATACATATATACATATTAAAATGTCAAAGGTGTAGTCTTGTGTAGGAGTCTGTTATATTATTAAGTCTTTTTTTTTTCGTTGAAGCAAAATAACATGGTTGTACGACATGTCATTTTTGTCTTTGATGGTTTAGGGATTGCCAATAGTTAAGGGTCGTGTATGAGAATAGCTTATCTATCATGTACTCATTCTTTCTGTGTTTTCTTTTTTTGACAGACTTGGGTCTGCAGCAACATCGTTTAGAGGATGAGGACTATATAGATGTTATTGATGAATTTATGGAGGCAGTGTATACTCGGTGGCCACATGTTATTGTGCAGGTAAACGGATGCTTCATATCTCTGTGGTATATCAAATGTTTCTTATCATGAAACTTTAATAATTTTCTACCCACAGTTTGAGGATTTCCAGAGCAAGTGGGCTTTCAAATTATTGCAGAGGTATAGATACACTTATCGAATGTTCAATGATGATGTCCAGGTAATGAGTCTTCCGCCTTAGAATAATTCTTGTGAAGATGAATTCCATTATTTATTTCTGCAGTATTTATATTAGGTCAATGTGTCAGTTAAGTTTGCCTGTTGGCATTTGCCAGGGCGCTACTATGTTTGAAATAATTAGGCACTACTATTTTTGAAATATTATATTTTATGTGCTCAAACCATCATCTTATCGTTCAATAGTTATTCTTCATATTTTCTAGACGACCAGATGCATTAAAGATACATTATGAAGGGAACAAAAAATCTAAATGCTGAGACTTAAATCTTGTAATACATGTTATGACAAATATGTATTCATGATCTGGCTTAGGGGACAGCAGGGGTTGCGATCGCTGGTCTTCTTGGAGCAGTTAGAGCACAGGGGAGGCCTATGATTGATTTCCCAAAGATGAAGATCGTTGTTGCTGGCGCTGGAAGGTAAGCCATTCTCTGTTGCTATTTTTCTTGTCTTTCCTGGTCCTAGTTTACCAGAGATTTGTATTGGTAAAAATTGGTCTTAGTATTATGTTTATTTATTTATTGGTCAGGGATCTTTTGTTTATTTGTTTGTTTTGAGGAACGTTTGAAGAGATTTAAAAAATGGAAACTTTCAGCTGCATCACTGCATAAGTCAGCTTAGAATAGTTATATCACAATACTGAGATTCCTTGTAATAATCTTTGATTTTTGCAGTGCGGGAATTGGTGTTCTAAATGCTGCGAGGAAGACAATGGCACGGATGTTGGGAAATACTGAAACTGCATTTGATAGTGCACAAAGTCAATTTTGGGTGGTTGATGCTCAGGTATGTGGTGTAATTGATTTTCAACTTAGGGAGCTGATAAGACGTTTTCCCCCAGTCGAGCGATTTCCCTCTGGTTTCCTTTACAGCTTACCAAATCACTTCATCATCCCTTTTTTTTTGGGTGTGTTTTGGTCCTAGCTGAAGGAGCTGAAGTTGTTAACTCTTTTTTTGTTGCGCTTAAATCAGGGTCTTATCACCGAAGGACGACAAAATATTGACCCAGAGGCTCAGCCTTTTGCTAGGAAGACTAAAGAAATGGAGCGACATGGATTAAAAGAAGGAGCAACTCTTGTGGAAGTGGTCTGTGATTCTTTTTTTTAATATGTTTATCAAGTATACTAAATCTAATTTGGCAATGAGTCTGGTGTTTGATAGATTCTCCCTTAAAAAAATTTCCTGCTTAAATAATAGCAAGAAACTAACGGTTTTCTGTTTCATCTGTGGCTAGGTTCGAGAAGTTAAGCCTGATGTGCTTCTTGGTTTATCTGCAGTTGGAGGCTTATTCTCAAAAGAGGTAAGGAAAGTTTCCAAGCCTAAACATACTGGAAAAAATATTACCTAGTGCTATGAAACAGAATCAGTTATTTAGCTAATTAGATGAGTGATCAAATGAAATCTAGCATTTCTTCAGTGACCATTGTCTTCATTATCTGGTTTCCATGGTAACTGCTAGTTAGATGAGTGAGCGAGTAGAATGTAGCATAGTTCATTATTTTGTAAGAGGCTTTGGTGCGTCTTGCTTGCATTATTCTGACATATGGAAGTTGATATTTTGGAAGTCATTGTTGGGGTATTGTGTTTAAGGTTTTAGAAGCCATGAAAGGTTCAACCTCGACAAGACCTGCTATATTTGCTATGTCAAACCCTACAAAAAATGGTAATTTATCTCCTTTGTTTGCATTAGAATGTGGTTTGCGGTTATTTTTTATTCTTTTGAGGATTGATATAATAGGTACTTGTGTTTTAAATAACAGCTGAATGCACGCCTCAAGATGCATTTTCTGTATTAGGCGAAAATATGATTTTTGCGAGTGGAAGCCCATTCAAGAATGTGGAATTTGGTATGTATGAGGACCACTACATCATTTGTTATACGTCTTTTTAGTTTTTATAGGAGGCTTTTTGAAATATTAGTACCTTTTCTTGTGGCAGGAAATGGTATAGTAGGACATTGCAACCAGGGAAACAACATGTATCTATTTCCAGGGTTAGTTCCACTTGTTTATCGTCAGAAAGAATTGCATACATTCTTGACTGGATGCATTAATTGTTAAAAAAAAAATTGATTTTCTAATCCTGTAAACTTTAATGTAGTATTGGACTTGGCACTCTTCTATCTGGTGCTCCCATTGTCTCGGACGGGATGCTTCAGGCCGCATCCGAGTGGTAAGCTCTTTTCTTCACCTTCTGTATTTATCTTTCCGGATTTATTATCAACTAAAGCTGAAGTGAGTACCATGGTCTATAACTAAGGACCAGATGCAAATAATTATTAAGAATGTGTGCATATTACCAATCACATATTTGCCTGATGTCACGAACTATAACATACCTCCCACCCACGAGACAGTAACCACAGTAGGTGACATGTTTTCCCCAAATGGTATTCCCAAAAGTAGGCCTTCGGTTGAGGCTTCATATACTAGTTAGTGTAAAACTCGTATTTAAGGAGGCCATGAAATTAAGCAAGTCCCATATTTTATGGATGTGGGATCATGACATTGTTCTGCTAAACAACTGCAGCCTAGCAGCATACATGAGTGAAGAAGAAGTGTTACAGGGGATTATATACCCTCCAATATCAAGGTAACATAAAAAAAGAACAGTCTGAGTGTTGCATAAGAAAAGGGTTTTGATAGAGATGTTATATCTGGCGTGCGGAATTGAAAATGCAGGATACGAGACATAACAAAAAGAATAGCAGCTGCGGTGATTAAGGAAGCAATAGAGGAGGATTTGGTTGAAGGATACAGGGAAATGGACGCTCGAGAGCTCCAAAAGCTGAATGAGGTAATTTAGCTAATAACAGGATTTAATATAATGAATTGATGGAAAAAGAAAAGATGTCGAAATAACATCAGCGATGTGTATGGGACTCTGGATGATCAAATCGTATTCTGCGTAGAATATAAAGACCAACAAAAAACTATGCCTAAATGTTAGTTATGTTAATGTGGCCTTGTGTGTTTTCCAGGAGGAGCTGATGTCGTACGTGGAAAACAACATGTGGAATCCAGAGTACCCGACTTTGGTCTACAAGGATGACTAAGTTTGGTTCCCAAAATGAATACGTCTACTTTCTCTTATCTATATGTAAAAATTTATAATTGGATTGTTTCATATCCAATCAGATACATAGTGTTACTGCTTTCTCCTGTTCTTATGTAAAAAGAAAAATTATATTTGGGTTGCTATTTATCCAATCAGATTCATAGCAGCAACATCTTACTTACAGGGTGCCCTTTAAGTTTATGATTTTTATCAATTTATTGCATCGTGTTCCGAGTGATAAGATAATATATGAGCAGTGAGGAACGATTTGAAGTTAATCATAAGTCAAGCAATCATCACTATCCATAATGTGAATAAATAAATGAGGAACAATGAGAATGCAGCTATTCTCTAGTGGATCTATATCAACTATAACATTTTGTTAACTTTCAAACAAACAGTAAGGTGATAAGTAGTATCACTTTCTTGGTAAAAAAAAAGGTTCGAAGTGTTCGATTATCAACATGGGATTAGATTCTACTATTGTGGACTGGACCTTGAGTAAACCAAATACACATCAGATGAAACCCACTTGTTTTAGCTGACTTGCTAGTTGCTACATATTCAGGTAAACGATCCAGATCCCTCCGGAATAGTGTCATATCACAACCAATCTCCACCAAAGTTTCATTTCTGTCAACTGTCCCCTAAAAATATGTGCTAGTGCTAATTGCACCCGAATTGATACTTTTAAACCCCAGTCCACCTGCGCGTTGGTTTCCACGGTTAATCATCGAACCATAGAAAACTATGACGAAATAAACCGGTACACTGTTTGAACAGAACCTAACCTGATTAAAAATCGAACCCCATACCCGATTTCTTATCCTTTCCCAATTCAAGAAAAATCCTCAAAATAAGAACCCTAAATCTATCCTAAACCCGATACCTATTTCTTAATTTCTTGATTAACTTCGTTTGTAGCTAGAAATGAGCAATGTATCTGGAGTTGAGAGTGGATCTTCAAGTTCCCGGACACGAGAAAGTTCCCGGTCACGAGAAATAGCTCACGGCCTACCAATGAAGTGTTTGAAAAGAGGATGGAAATAAAGATTGATCATGAGATATTTGAAGTGCGCTTGGATGCTAAATCTGATCTTAAGAAGATGATTATGGTTGTAGCCATTGGATGTATCTGTTAATATTTCTTATGATTTCATAATCAATCTCATGTCAGTTTTTGAATAATATTACAATAGCGGAAGCGTACCTTTTGGATCCATGGCTTATGATCTGAATTCGGTAATGGCTCTTCCACGACGAACCCAGAATAGCTGAAGGTATCTGTTGATGGGATACAAAGAGTTTTCTAAATTTCTGATTAGGGTTGCCATGGGGACCATAACCTTTCTATTTATAATATAAATAATTTATAATTCGACCCTTCATCAAATTAGAAATTACTGAATGTATCCACACATAAAATTTCCATAGCACTTATGCCCCATAGTCTTTTATTTTAAACCAAATTGACCACATAAGTTTTGACTACTTTAAATAATGACCCTAACACATTAATTATACATGTGTGACCCCAAAATAATTCTTACAATCTCCCACTGGGTCACATATGTATTCTGAAAATGTGATAGACTTTATGAGCTCAAAAATGTCATTATATATCAGAGCATAAACAATCTCGTCCATTGATTATATAAACATAGGATCACAGCGGTCTTCGTTATAATAGAAAATAACTAAACCTTCCATGGTCACTGAAATCAATATAATCAAATGGCATAGATCAATTATAAAAAAGTGTGGCATGAAAATCACATGAAAAGTGATCAACACATGTCGATTCTCAACTGGTCCTACCTTATTGAGATCCTTTAACTTTATTGTACAAAGAGTAAACCAAAAAAAACTTTATTACTGATCAGAAAATAATTGTGCATAAACACAACTTAAACATAAAACCCAAAACTAAATGAAAACTCCCACTAAACCAAATGATCCTCAAACATTGAAACACCCATTCGAGCAGTATGCTCAAGAAAGACCTTTGGTGGAATACCTTTTGTAAGAGGATCTGCTATCATGGAGTTTGTCCCTAAGTGTTCTATGGAAATCTCTCCACTTTGTACCCTTTCTTGAACAACGAGGAACTTAATATCAATAAACTTGGACTTTGTCGCGCTGCTGTTTTTGTTGGAGTACATAACAGCTGATTTATTATCACAGTATATCTTTAGTGGTCTTTCAATTCCTTCAAGAATTCGCAGCCCAGTGACAAAATTCCTTAGCCAAAGTCCATGATTGGATGCCTCAAAAACTGCTACAAATTCTGCTGCCATAGAGAGAGAGAGACTTTTTCAGTAGAAATCTGGATGGATTACGCGAAAGTCTGTAAGTGAAGTACTAGAAGGAGTTATCAGTCCAATGCTAACAATAAGGTTTGACAGTCCAATTCCCAGAAGGAATGAAACCTATTGGTTGCAAATGAATATTAAGACCAAAAGGATCAAATGGTAATGTGGAAAGGTATAAGGCTCGTCTAGTAGCTAAAGGCTATACTCAGAAAGAAGGAATTGACTACAAATAAACCTTTTCTTCCCAGTCTCATCAAAGGATTCTTTTAGGACAATCATGGCCCTTGTTGCGCCATTATAGATTTTGAGCTTCATCAGATGGATGTTAAGACAACGTTTCTCAATGGAGACATTGCTGAGACGATATATATGGTGCAACCAGAAAACTTTGTATAGTGATTCAAAGAATATGTGGTGCAAATTAAATAAATCCATCTATGGGCTAAAACAAGCTTCTCGTCAATGGTACCATAAATTTCATGAGGTGAATCATCTCATTTGGTTTTGAGGTGAATTTAGTCGAAGATTGTGTGTATCAGAAGTTCAGTGGGAGTAAGTGCATTTTCCTGGTTTGTATGTCGGAATGACATACTACTAGCCACCTAACATATGAGCCATGTTACATGAGACCAAAATTTTCCTAAGGGTAAATTTGAAATGAAAGATCTTGGGTGAAGCATATTTTGTATTAGGAATTCAGATTCACCGAGATCAACTCGTGGGGATTCTAGATTGTCTCAAAAGAGCATATATCGATAAAGTACTCAAGAGATTTGGCATGCAGGATTGCAAACCAGGTGATACCCCAATCGCTAAAAGGAGACAAATTTTTGTCTTTGATCAGTAGCCCTAAATGGAAATTTAGAGATTCAGGAGATGCAAAAAGATTCCTTATGCATCGGCTGTAGGGAGTCTAATGTATGCTCAAGTTTGTAGCGCGTCCAGATAGCGTACATTGTTGAGGTTTTGGGCAAGATACTTAAATAATCCAGGTTTGGAACCATTGGAAAGCAGCCAAAAGGGTCATGAGGTATTTGAAGAGAAACAAAGAGACTATACGCTCACATATCAGAGATCAGATAACTTGGAGATCACTGGATATTCTGATTCTGATTATGCTGGATGTAAAGATAGTCGAAAGTCTACATCAGTTTTTGTTTTTCTGTTGGCCGTGGGCTATTTCTTGGCGTAGTGCGAAACAATCCACTCCGGTAGCTTCCTCCAACAA